>JAILXH010173658.1:4230-26617 GCA_023558415.1 Piaractus mesopotamicus
TTCCCTGGACTGAAGCTAAAACTTCTGATTTGAGGAACTAACTTTGTAGAGTATTTTCAGTTTCCCGTAGGAGAAGTGCTCTCAAAAACAGTGCAATTCATGACCTCTAGTTAGATAAAACTTTGGATAAAATGTCTTCCTTTGGCTCTATTTCATCACATTTTGCTAAGCAGTTGGCAAAATTTTTATTATACTTTTTATTATGTGCTGAAGTTTGCATTTGACCAGCACTTGTTGAAGAATTAAGATTGTCTTTAAGAACAAACTCTTTAAGAGAAAGCACACACATTTCAGTAAAAAAGCTTCAACTGGCCTTCATCATTTCAGACGAGGTCCTTTCAGTGTTGGGCAAAATAGGATGAAAAAGTACTGACGGCTAAATACTGAATATACTGTCCTAACTGTATTAGGTAATGTATTCCATCACAATACCTAAAAAGTAACATATTCAGTGAGGCAGTGAAGTATGCACTGTTTCTCACTGTTACTGGTTGCCAGTTTCTTCGTGTAATTCTTCTCCCAATATGTTTCCTGAAAAATTCTCTTATTTAAATGAAGTTACAAAATTCTCAACATTATTTTGGCTCTATGAAACAACCAACTTGTCACATTTCAATAACACACTCTTGCAAATTAGACTATAAAGTGGGTACCTGGTGATTTTCAGTTAAAGAGGTAACTTACCACAAAACGCCTGCACAAATCCAGTACAACACTGATACTAAGCTTATCACTAGTGAACATGTTCACTACTGAGTAGTTCAGTTCCATCATCCCTCAAAAGAGTTTAGTGATGCTGAGATTATTAACTGGCTCATGGTTTATCAGTCTACTCAGGCTTTAGCAGGAGAGTCAGTGTTTGTAAAGAAGCTACTTTGTGAGTTTTTCTTTAAAATAAGTCTTTACATGCCATTGCCTGATTTAAAATAGTTAATAAACATGTATTTATGGTTTTTCTTTTAGAAATTGTATTTTTTTTATTTTATGGGTAAGTCTACTAAAAGTATTCTTCTAAACATGTAACTGTATTCTGAATACCGCCTTTACAAAATGTAACTTGTGCTTAATACACATATTGAAGTTCTATATTCTGAATACATATTATAAATGCTTGTATTCTCTACATCCCAACCCTGCATACTTTTTTAATCTGTTTGTGTATTCAAATTATTATCTTATAAGCTTACCCAATACATCAAGAAGACGCTCAACAAGTGTTAGATATCATGAATTCCACAAGGCCTTCTGGATTGGGTACAGTTTTGCTCAGGAAAAGAGGACAGCCAGAAAGTGAATGTTTGCATGCTCAGCTCAGTGCATTAAAGAGGTAATAAATCTCATTTCATTGCTTGAAGAAAAATGACTGGATTTGGAACACTATCCATGCTCAAACAGAGTGGCTGACTCTGTTACTGTAGGCTATATTGGCTGTCTGAAAAAAATATTAGAAAGATGTAGACATCTAAGAATTACAAGAGCTGGAATTAATTAGAACAATAACATAAAAATTCACTTAAACTTGAGTGCTTCCAGAGGAGGCAGTGAATAGGTTTGGTAGTTTAGAGTTGTAGTAATTATTTTTGAGCCGTCACATTCTCTCAAGAAGTCTGTGTTCTCAGGGTGGAATCCAACTCTGTGGACTCTGTGAACCTGCAGCCTCATGACTGTGACAGTTAAAGTTCTTGTTTCCCAGCACTGAGTTCAGGAACTGAAGGAAGTTAATGTAACCACCCAGAATTAAAAAAGAGAAATATCTTGGAAGAGTCCAGGATTATGAAATATTCAGTAACTGTAGCAATTGTGACTGAGTGGGCCAAGCACCATCTTTGTTTCGACTTTATATTGCTCTTCAAAAGTTGCAGCACACCTCGACTTATTTGCAAAATTTAGAGCAACGTTAAAGTCCTTATAGGAAAGTCTGTCCACTCAACGGCCATATTAGCAAAGCACTCGGCCAGTTATTTCCAGTTATGGACCAGGATCCTTTCTCTCTGATTGGGGAGAGACCTATAAAACCAAGACTAAAAAAGCCATATCAATGTTTCAAAAATGGATCTGAAATCAGTGATAAAATCTGACAAAACAGCATAAATAGATTGAACTGTTTAGCTAAAAACCCCATAATTCTTTCTCTCCTTTGTACTGGTCCAAGTTAGGACTTTGGACAGTTATTTCTTTAGTTTTACAGTTTTTGCAAAGAAAAGTGGCAACATTTAAAAAGCTTTCTATTTGATACAGTACTGTGCAAATTTTAGAGACCACCCTTCATTTCTTTAATTCCAGTTGAAACAGCCTTTAAGTTCAAGTTATTCATTTTTCAGGAGATATTTCTCAGGAGATCAGATACTAGATAGGATCATCAGTGTGCATTAGGAAAGGGAAAGTCAAAGGAAAATAAGTAAATAAACAGGACTTTCCAAAACTGCAGTTTAAAAGATTATTTAAATATATAGAGGAAAAAAGGTCTCAGAACCTAACAACCATGCAAGACCTGGTAGACCCCCAAAACTGTCGCCATCAGACAAACAGCTTTTATCTTTGAGAGAGAGGAGAAAATCAAGCTCCACTCAGATCTGAAAAAATCCACAGGTCTTTCTGTCCGTCCTTCCACTGTGAGAAGACAACTCAGCACTACGGGTTTGAAAGGATGTGGAGCTGTCAAAAATTTGTTACTGACAAAAGGAAATAGAGAAAAAAAGAAGAACATTGCGAATTTGCAAATCAAAAAAGAAGCTGCAGGTGTTTTCAGAACAATGGACTGACCACCTCAGAATCCAGACCTCAACATCATTGAATGTGATTGGGATTACTTGGATTGTGAGAAGCAGAAAATGCAACCAACTTGTAAGACTGAATTTTTGGAGGTCTGGAAAAAAATCCCTGCAGATTTCTTTGAAAAACTGAAAGCAGGCCTCCTGAAAAGAATGGAAGCTGTAATTAAGGCAAAGAGTGGACGCCCTAAACACCGAAAAATAATATTATACTTAGTTGTTGTTGCTTTTGTGTAATTTTCTTGTGGTTGTAATGTGTAGTTTTCTGCTTTTTTTTCCTCTCTTACTAAAAATGAGCAACATATTCAATAAACCAAAGCCAAAAAAAAATATGATTTTGCACAATTTCTTTGTCACTACTCAAATTTAAGCAAATATGTGACACTGACCATGTTAAGGCCTTTGTACAGAAAGGTCAGGTTTTCTTTTAATCGTGTCTCTTCCATTGAAGCTCGTGTTTTACTCTTACTAGACTTTTGTCACTGTTAGTGATCAGAGTCCATGCCAACTCAAGCGAACGCTGTCATTAAAGCAAAAGAGGGACAAACACTAAGAAATTCTGAAATGCATGTATATATTTTAAAGATTCTACTTTTCACTGAGGTTGTATAAGCCGATAATATCATTTGTAATGAAAAAAAAAGTGTTAAATTAGAGAAAAATGTAAAATAGAAGCATTTTCACCAGTGGTCTCAGACTTTTGGACCCCACTGTAGGTGTTCCCAAACTTTCTATAGACAGTTGCACTACATTGGAGGTCATTACCTTTTACGTATCTAAAATTAGCATATGATTCTGCACAAGGTTAAGCAAGCTGCTCTGTGCTTTACCACCTAAGAAGGGCAGTTTGACTGTAGAGCAATACTTTTTTTACCACGAAAATATTTTCCCGTCAGAAAGTCACAGAGCTGTTTTCCCATGATTATGATGGAGAAGAAGGTCAGGTCTGTTTATCAAGCCATTTATAGTCAGATACATAGATCATAAATTCAGTGGTGCTTATGAATGCTAGTACATATATATGTATAATGACATGTCATTGTCAGAAGAGCTGGTGTTATTTTTAATTGAGGGAAATTTGGTGAAAGACATGAGAAGTGGTTTACTTCCCAAGACCCACCAGTTCTCCTTTTTCGAACAATCACCTTCATTTCATTTCAATGCCTGGGTCTTTAAAACTGACCGTACAGACGAGAAAGCCTCAGTTCCTCAATTTGTTTGTGGGCGAGGTTAACATCTGCTTGCGCGTTGTGTTCACGGGTCATTGCAATCACATGAGGAGCTTGAAGTGAAACATATCCCAACTGCCAGCAGACAGATCACAACAAGAGCAAGGCAAGTTTGATTTCTTTCAACTGTATTATTAATTTTAAATCATCTGTGAAATCAGACCTCATAGCAAATAGGTAGAACTGACTAGAATTGGTTGGTAACTGGGAAACCCCAGCATACAATAACAGGAGGGATTTCTTTATTGCTATATCTGCAGTGCCTGGTTGTATATGGTATAGCATGAGTATAGTTCATAGCTTGACAGTTCTTGTGTCTTTTGTGGTACTGTAGGTTAATAGTAATACGGGAAACACAGCACATCATTTAAAGTGGACTGCTTTTTATTTTCTACTTTGACTGTAGTTACTTCTTACATTATGTAAATCTATCCTATGTTTTTTTCTACACATCTAGATGATTGCTGTGTTGGTGCTGCTCATGGCAGGGCTGGTCTCCAGTGCTGTAATCTGTCCTGACGGAAGACAATGTCAGGACAGAAACACGTGCTGTTTAACTGAGACGGGATATGCCTGCTGCCCATATCCTAATGTAAGGAAAATACGGGGGATTTTGTGATCTATTATACTTGAGTTAGATGGGCTTTATGTTCTTTGACTTTGTCAGTGGTACTGAATAGTATGCCACAGAGAGTAGGTTGAAAAATGCTGGTATATTTGCCAGCAAGTCCATGCCCCTTTAACTTCCACCAATTGTTAAAGAAATTTCCACACAATGAAATCATTAAGATGTAAACAAAGTCATTAAAAGTAGTATGATGTGAAATGTGGCGTATAGGAGACACATTTAGAATTAGAGTTGTAGAGCTGTGGTGGTGATGTCTGAAGAGTTTAATGCTTCTAAAAGCTCACTACAGAAACTTATTAACCCCTTAAATGGCCAGGTCCCACGGGTAGGCCCAAAGTTTTATCACACACTTCTATACCCTAAGAATAGCTCAGCCAGTTTGCACTGAAGTCCCTGTAGTTACTGAATAATAAGCCTTAAGTAATAATCTGTATAATCCATAAAATTGGATTATACAGAAACTCTGTGGATCTCCCTTTAAGAATAACTAAATTTCTGTTGTTTTCCATGTAATTCCTAAATAATAATTTAGGATGTAGCTAAGGAGAAGTAGAAGGCTCTTATATAAATAATATAATTTCTTTGCATCATTTCATACGCTGCAATTGTAACACTGAGTTGTAATGTAATGGCATATTCTGAAATAGAGTTCATTTAAATCCACCATGTGAAAATGTCTTTAAAATAAACTGTAATTAACAATGCCATATGTGTCATTTTGAAGGCTGTCTGTTGTCCGGACAAGGCCCACTGCTGTCCAGAAGACTACCATTGTGACCTGCAGTCTCAGCAATGCGTGAAACAGGGGTTTCCATGGTACAGCTTCCCAATGTCCCCTCAGAAAACTGCTGAGGAAACAGAAGAAAAGCCCCTCTCTCCTGCAGTGGATATGTCCAGCCTCTCTGCATCTGTGGTGCATTGTGACAACTATCATGTCTGCCCTGATGGTACAACGTGCTGCAGGTCCCCCTACGGCACATGGACCTGCTGCATCTACAATATAGTAGGTATACTTTACCATGGGTGCATGCTTTAGCAGGATTTTGACTCTGTCTTTAACATCATTTCTGGTACTATAGGGCCAGTGCTGTCCTGATGGCATCCATTGTTGTCCATATGGTTACCACTGTGACTACACATCCACTCACTGCCTGCGGGGAGAGCTGAGCCTGCCTGCTTCTCCTCGGATACCTGCCACGTTCAACAGCACCAAGCAGGTACATGAAAGAGCAATGATATCATCCAATGGTGTAGTATGTTAAGCAGTACAGAACAGAGCTATAATATTTACCACGGATGTAGTAAAGTGTCATATGACTCTTTGAGAGTAACTGGGTTAATGACTGATATGCGCTTGAACAAGTTAAACATTAACAAAGTACAAGCTACAAAAGTAGGGAGAGTGTAAAAGGAAGTAGGGCACGATATGATTTATAACTCCTGATCTGGGTTCAGTTTTAGTTTTTCATATAGTCATAAAGGCAGTTATACATAGAGACAGGAAGGAACTTGATAGACCGCCATGTATCACTGAGTGCAGCTGAAAATGTCAAAATTTGTTTAATTATTTATTTACTTTGAAATTCATTCTCTTTATTTTTTCTGTTGAATGTTTAAATCTTCTACAGGGAACAAACTCAACTGTGGCATTTTTCTGTAGATTTTAGAGCACAGTTTATATTTACATCGTGAGTTTAAAATATTGTAAAAAATAAAACCTAAAATATTAAATGTACCATGACTTCTGCACAGGCCACATTATATGTTTTTTTATTTTTTCCAATATGTTAAATTCAGCAACAGTAAACGTGTGTTAAAATGTGCAGAAGTGTGTCCTCTGCGGACGATATGTACTTATCACAGTTTCACTTAGAAAGCCAACAAAAATGTAATTTGGGCCGTATAAACTTTTGTACTCTTCTCTGTTCTCATTACATTAGAGCGGAGTGTATGTGGGTGTTTTCAATGAAAATGTTTAAGACCTTCCGGTGTTGGAGAGTTCTTGTTTTTTCCTTGTTTTACTTTTAATTTAACATTGTATTGGCTAGTTATCGCCATCTCCATCCCCATACGGGGTCTGTGACCGTTTTCAGTCATTCAGATCACTAAACTGTCTCACAGTACTATGACAAGTCCAGCCACCTTGACTTAATATCACTAGACCATCAGCACACTGGCCATCATTAGTGACTGCATGACCTCTGATTGCCTCCATAATTTTGGTTTTTCGAAATGCAGAGCACAACACCTTGCTTGGCACTGGAGGAACAGGAACAGGAATAGAAACAATGCAACGCAAACCATTTCAGGTTTTATGATGTAACTGAATCTGTGAGTCTAATGAAAGGAATGGCTGTTCCAAAGCTAAATTTTAGTGATTCATGAGTGGAAAACTGGCCAAAAGAGCCTAAAACAAAACCTTTCATTGTCAGGAAACATACTGAATTGCTTCATAAGCAATGGTGGCATGAGCAAGAGTTGGTGCAGTGTTGTATTGCATTTGCACTCTTGAATTGCCCCTCCAATCATACGCATGACCCCCTATGGAATGGATCAAATCATCATAAAATCAGCTGACGTGCAATAAACTGACTACATCCACACAATAGTTTTACAAGTTTGTCGTAATGTGTGATTTTTGACCTCTGACCTAGAAAAAAAGTCAATGACAATGGAACATTAAAGGCAACGTTTCTCATCAAAACAAGGCATTTTCCAAAGCTCATTTCTTTCAAGAAAATAATAGAACTTTACTGTAAACCTCTTTGAATTTGATTCTCTGTATTTATTTTCACTTATTAACTTGATAGGTTTACATTTGTATTTTCATTTGCCAGTTGATTAAGTTCATCAAAAAATATTGTTTTTAATATTTGCTATTTTCAAATTTCAGATTAAATGTCATTAGCCTATACATTCATATTCTCTCTTACTTATTTCACACAAATTATGACGTTAATAATACAGTAATTTTAGACGTATATTTAATGTGGATTCTGATTTCCATACTGAAAACTATGGCCTTTATGACCACATATCCAACTTGGATTGATTCCTGCTTTTTTGAAATGCAAGATCAGACATTTTTCCTTGTTAAATTTTTAAGTTCGATAACCTCAGTTGTTCTGTGCAGGATCAGTGCTGTCTGAGTGAGACGGGCTGCTGTCCCAGAGGGTTCCGCTGTGATGAGGAGAGCAGAACCTGTGTGAATGACTTTGAAAAGCTGATTCCAGTGGTTCCTCTGATGCAGGCTTCAGACAGCCAGGTCAAGGCTGGGGTCATACGCTGCAATACCCGCTTCTATTGCCCAGCTGCATACACCTGCTGCAGGACACCAACTGGCCAGTTTGGATGTTGTCCATACAGTCTGGTAAACTGATTGATATGTATTACTACGAGCATGACGCAGGCTTCTGTTTAGCTCCTCTGTTTAGAGTGATGTTGTTGTTTTAATGTTTTTTTCTGTTTGTTTTAAAGGGTGTGTGCTGTAAGGATGGAAAGCACTGCTGTAAATATGGCTACAAGTGCGACCCATCATCCTCCCAGTGCACGAACGGCTACATAAGCATCCCTGCTCGTCCCAAGAAAAAGGCACTGATCCTCTAAACCCATGCACTGATATAGATCTCTAAAAGGAAGACTCTTATCCATATAAGCAATAAAGCACAGGGCATGCACTGATAAATCATTAATTACTCTTTTGTGGTACATTTTGCCTCTTCAAATCAATCTGTTTATTTGGTCAATAATTTTTAATGTCTCAGGATTTTTTTTTTCCAAAGATAATCCGATTTCTTTTACACGAATCAAGATTCTGCTTTTAGACTAATATAAGAATTACACACTCGGTCATACAATATAATGCAGTAGTGTATCAGGCAGTAGTGTTTACATACATCACTGTTACTGTTTGAGAGTTGACCACCACTTCAACCATTGATGAATGAAGGATGTGCAGTTATCAGCGCCAGCAAGGCGGAGCTTATCTAATATGTCTGTATTATATTGTGAGAAAAAAGTGTGAAAAAAAAAAATTTAAATGATCTGATTTTCTACATAAACTGCTACCAAAATGTGCTCTGATATTGCTGTTATATCATCCTAACGAATAAAGACCAAATGAGCCATGATTGTTCAAACCATTTGTTCGATCTGGTACTATAAAAGTGTGTGTGTTGTGTAATACGCCTCTATTTATCTCTTTATTTGAATTCAGCAAACATTTTCACAAAGCTTTACGAAGGAAGCTCATTTGAGAACGTTCGTGCACGTTTGTTTACTGCTCCGCCCTACATGTGACTCGGGGTTTCTATGGCAACGCTGTATCAACAGCCCGGCGGCGGTGGTGTGAGGGCGCTTTCAAAATGACAGAGATGTCGGCGATGAGCAGGAAAATCATTCAAAACCTCGCTGAAACGCTGTCTAAACAAGTAAAACACTGTAAGTACCTGGACTACTGCCGCCCACTTTTCTACCTAGCAGACACTAATTGACCACAGAAACACTATAGATAGATGGAATCATCTATTAGCAGATTGGCTAGCCAGGCGTTAAAGGGGAATTCCACCGATTTTTCAAAATTTGTTGTATATTTCAATCGTTGAAATGTAAACAAAGTTCGCCAGAGTGCTTTGGTGTGAAATGCTTTACTGTAGAGAAAATAACCAACACTGATTTCTCTACAGTGGTGATGATAGGAACCAGGAGTCGCGATGCATACAGCACAAATATAGCCATTTTTATTTACTATGCAAAACTACCAGTGAACCTACACGTGTCTTCTGAGTTTTTATATGTGATGTTGATGGTGGTATAACAGTGTTACATCTTGATAAGTTTTCATTGGGGACTATTTTGCTGCACAACACCCTGCAGGTAGCACTCCACCATGAACATCTTCAAAACACTTTTTTTTTTAGGGGCGCTAAACTTTGGACGTCTGGTTCCTATCACCGCCATTGTGAACAATTCTGAGTAAGTGTGTATCTTCAGAACAAGTGCATTTCACACCAACGCACTCTGAATGACTTTGTGGACATCTTTAAGACTGAATTATGCAGAAATTTAGACAAATCTGGGAATTCAGTTCTTAACATACATACCAGCTAGGTTTGACTCCAGCTCCACATTCCATGACCTACTGTATGGAGGTTTTATAACACCTTCCCATTACCAGCCAGAAACTCTAGAAATTTGTTACTTTTATCTACAAGTCTATCACCTGAACCACAAACATTGTAGTTCTCCAGATAGACAAAACCAGGACCTCTCATTCAACTGTTTACTAATCAACCAAAGGAAGAAAACAAAAGTTATATTATATAAAAAAGTTGCACCTGAAACATTATCTGTTAACTTAGGTTAGCTATCATCACGGTACCTACTAAACTGCATTGGACCCCAGGAACATATTCAACTTTTGTATTAAAGAGGTTCAATAATACTACTTTTCATTAACTCCTCTGTTGCATTTACTCAAGTAAAATTCTGTATTTTCCAAATACTAATTAATATTTTTACTTGCAAGAATATTTGTGTGGGAAAAAAAAAATACTTCTTACTCTGTTACATTTTAGTAATTTAGTCAGTAATTCTTTGTGTTCAATTTCATTAGGTTCAGTTGGTATATCTACTGGACACCTCTCACTTTTGATGTTTTCATTTTGAAATAACATTTAATTTTAGGATATCAAAAAAAGAAGAGTACTGAAGAACAAACTTTAGTCCCTAACCTGATAGATGCTGGATACACTAAGATGTTCAGCTTAAGTTTTAAAGGAAAGTCAATACCTAAGTATTTTTTTTTTTGTCTTGCTACTTTTGTAGTTCCATTCAAGTTGTTTTTTGGAAAGGTACTTTTTCATTTACATTAATTATTATTTCACTGAAGTAATAAGCATGGATTTTAGACTATTTTACCAGCATCTGCTTTTATCTAAACGTCTACAAACTGAACCAGAACCATTTTCATTCTCCAGTTAATAAAACAGAGGCAGAGTGCCTCATTCGACTCTTCAACGGTCTGCTGGGAGAGCAGACTGACAGGCGAGTGGGGCTCGGCCTGGACCGAGGCAAATTTCGAAATATCCTGCACAACACATTTGGACTGACAGATGACATGATTATGGACAGAGGTAGGGTCACTGGGGGTTGCTTTGTGCTCTGCATGTAGAGGCTAACACTTGTAGAAATCAACACCATATCTACAAGGCTAACATTTCTCTGACCCCCCCCAGTCTTCCGTGCCTTTGACAAGGACAATGACAGCTACATCAGTGTTAAGGAGTGGGTAGAAGGACTGGCCACCTTCCTTCGAGGAACTTTGGATGAAAAAATCAAATGTAAGAAGCTCAGTAGCGTGTGTGATAAGAGTAATGATCTGGACACTGCTTTCATGCTGTGTTTCACCTTCTGACATTTTTGCCAGACTGTTTTGACGTGTACGACCTGAATGGAGATGGGTACATATCGAGGGAGGAAATGTTCCACATGCTGAAGAACAGCCTGATCAGACAGCCTACCGAGGAAGACCCTGATGAGGGGATTAAGGACCTTGTGGAAATAACTCTGAAGAAAATGGTGAGGAAAAAAGAGAAGTGGTCCAGCATAGTAAGAAGAGAAGCGTAACAATTCCACTGAAATCGATTCTGGTCTTGGTGTTTAGGATTATGACCATGACAGCAGACTTTCATATGCTGACTTTGAGAAGGCTGTGAGGGATGAAAACCTGTTACTAGAGGCTTTCGGAACCTGTCTTCCTGATGCAAAGGTAAAATTACACATTTTAAAGCATTATGGGTGTGGGTGATTTATATACATACAGCAGCAGGAGATAAATGAAATGAGTTGCAATTATTTAATGTTCTTGTAACATGATAGACATATCCCACATAGTGAATGTAATAATGTTTATATACTCCTTGGTGGGCCTTTTAATATTTTTCTACCTACATCTTTTAATGTGACATTGATTTTGCTGTGTAAAAATGTAGTAATAAATAAATCCGTTCACTGTAAATATGTTTGTATTGCAGAGTATTCTGGCATTTGAACAACATGCATTCCAAGAGCCTCAGGAGCACTGAATCGCTCTAACAAAAGAAGAAAACTGTTATTTTATAACAAACCACCGCTCTAATATAATAATAATAATGTACTGTACACTGAAGACCTGAGTAATGTATTGCTGTTGCAACTGCAAAACAAGTGTGAAAAACATTAAATTCTTCGCCGTGGCTTTGCTGTGGTTGTCTTTCTCTCAGATGGAGTTGATGCAACCTACAAAAAGAAAAAGAGCAAATAATTTCAGACACTTCACTTTTCATTAACCACCATAATCTAGACTTTTCTGTCAATAATGTAAACAATAAAATAATTATACTGCTAACCTTTGCCATTGTTTGCCTGATTATGTTTGCAGTTTTGTTTAATGAATCATCTTCCATGTCCATCTTTGGTGGTTCTGGTAGTTTGGGTCCAAACAAGGGGGCATTTTTGTCTCCCACTCCTAACAAGTCTGTACTGTCCTCCATTTTCCTTTTCCTGTTTTCCAAATGTGCAGTCCTTGGTATAAACCTTGGTGCACTGGTTGGAAGACCTTTGTTTTTTTTAGTCCTTTCTCTTTCTTCACAGCCAGAAGACATCAATTGTGGTGAAGGTGAGGTCTGCTTGCAATGGTCTGAGGCACTAGGGATGAAATTATGTAAAGATCCTATTTTATCTTCTGTAGCTACAATTCTTCCATGTACACTGAAAGACTGAAATGAGTCTTTAGAAGACAAATATTGCTGGGGAGCCTCTTCACAGGGTGGCAAGGGCAACAGTGCAAAGCCAGAATGAGTGCTGTCCCCCTGAGTTCTCTTAGGACGTGTCCAGTCTTCACATGCAGCAGATAATGGAACTGGTGACTCTGTACAGGCAGTCGTAGGGTTCGCTACGAGTTGTTCCTGCTCACAGTCTTTATCTGTAACAAAATGTGTAGTGCAAGACAATTGCAATTGTAATTGTTCGGTCACACAGGGAAAAAAGAATTCAAATAAAACAACGTGCAAGTACTAAATACCTGTTCTTTGACTTGCTCTGTTAACATATCTTCTTCTGTCCTGCAACTTCTTTCTCGTGTCTTCCACAGTCTCATATTCAGGAGCATAGCACACATGTAGCAGCCCCCCAAAGAAGCTTTTCTCGTCCGTATTCCTTTTGGCCGCCCTGAACAATACAAAATACTACATCAATAATAAATCCACCCTAGCTGTATCATAAAATATTTATCACATAACAGGGACTTATTCTCACCTTGCACTTGTGAGCTTTTGGAACTTGATGAGGTAAACTTCAGTAAACTGTTCTGCAGGATATTCATCCAGTACTCTGTACTCTTCAACCACTCCATAGAGAGCAAAGAGCTGCACCAGCTCATTCATCACCCCAATAGCAGGCACTCCTTGCACCAGCAGAAACCGAGACTCTAGATTAATTGTGTACACCTAAAGATTTACAAAGCAAAATATATGCTGTAACTACAAGAAAACTACAAGCATTATTTTTTCCTGCTACAGCAGAAGAAAGCCAGATACCTAATGTTACTGCCAGGATGAAGATCACCTCTCTATATATTAACCTCTATATCAGTAGATTTCATTATGGCTGTGGTGGGTGGGAGGAGGGCGAGTTCCAATGGCTCTAAGATGTACTTTGCACAATGTATCCTGGATAGTTTAGTGTGAAAATAGTGATGGATGCAATGCAAATAGTGAAAATAGTGATGGATGGAATGCAGCACTATAGAATATTACATAACTAATGCTCCTGTGGATGAATGCAATCCAATTCTCACAGCAACGTTCTAACATCTAGTGCAGTGGTTCTCATCCTTGGTCCTAGAGGACCCCCTGCAGGACCATGGTTTGGAACTTGCCTTCCTAGAAGAGCACAAGCACTGACTGCAGCAAAGAATACTTTTGCTTTGAGAAGAAACGTATGATGAGCAGGGGTCTACAAACTTTTGGACATATACAAATACTGTAACATGCAGACAGTATAAAACAGTACCAAGAAAGGAGGATAACTAACGCTGAATATTTAGAGTAAGTCAGTGATGGGACCCTTGGCTAGCTACGAGGCTGAAGTTGGTTTGCTATTCGAATTACGTTCAGAAAGTAACTGCTGCACCATTTAAGGTGGAACGGGAAATTTCGAGTAAGACACTGACTTCATTCAGCTTCGTTGGCTAGCTAACGTTGAATTTTGCCCATTCAGCGTATTTATTTCATTCTGAGGCTCCGACAAAAATACTGTACTGACCTTAACTGCTTTTGGTCTCCTCCCCTCTCTATACTTTGGCCGTGTGAGACAAACGTTTTGCTGCTCATGATGTTTGTACACTTGCGGCGTATCCCACACAGAGCTCCCCTTCTGAGCCGCCATGTTCACCCTCCGTCACCGCCGACGCAAAAGTGAAAACCGGACAGGCTAAGACCTTACTAATCGATCGCAGCAGTGGCTGGGAATTTACAGTAAAAGCAAAAGAATCTCAAATCTCACATTTATTACATATTTGTGTAATGTTTTAATAATTCACAAATTTACGTAACAAAAAATGTTGTATTATCCAAAGCCACCATTAGAATGCAGGTCTGAATGTCTCGAGAAATTCATCATAATTTTCTGCACAATCGGCAGCTTGATTGGTCAAGACTGCTTCTGATTATTGACATATCTGGCATGGCGTCTTATCCACTGTAGTTAGCCTGCTATTGCACACGAGTGTTCATTTCCATAATCATCAAGAAGTAACAGGTGTTTTGAACGCATCTCCGTGCAATGTTGGGGAGCTGCGGAATACAACCAGTTACGCTGGTCTTCAACAACTCAAAAAACTGCTTTCTTCACCTGCCATCTAAATTAGTCACTCAACTGTCTTTACAAGAGGTGTGTGTGGTTAATAGCATGCTAAGCTGTCCTTGCTGTCTTAGTAAGGGTACACTTTAACCCCGTCTTTATCAAATGTAGTCTCAGGCCCTGGAGCTCTCCTGGGGATCTGCGGCTCCTGTGTTCCTCAGCTGGATAAGAAGCCACACATCACTGCAAGAGAACAGGGTGGAGCTGAGCAGACAGTTAGGGGAGAAGCTTGGACTTCAGGAGGGAGAACAGGTAGGTTAAGGTTAGAGGTTTGAAAACGCCCACTTAACTAAACAATAAATTCATTATTTGTTGTAACATGTGGGGTGAAAGCAGAATGATCTGTTAGAGGTGGGCGATATGGAAAAATACAGTGTACTTCAAGACATTTTACGATACACATTATGTCACGATATTTATTTTTTCTGACACCTGAGGAACTGAAACAAATAAAGAGGATCCAGTAGTGCTAGCTACATTTAAAGAGAACACTTGAATAGAAAACTATGAATATGATGATTTTTATTCAGTGTTTCACACACTGCAGTGCACTAAATCCATCTAAACAGACCTAATTATACTATCTTTGTAATCAAACGTGCTGTTGTTCAGTGTTTTAAAAGTACTGACAATATCAATGATTGCTAAAAAAGCATATTGTGACATAATTTTTCACGATAACAACAAATATCATCATATTGCCGTGCCCTGTCTCCCATGTGCCATGTTCCAGGGGTTCCTCCGGCCATGTGGTCAAGTGCAGTCTGTGCAGCAGGTGTTTGTAGAGCCTCTGTCTTCTGATGACTGGGAGATCCTGGTGAGTCCCGGTTGGAAATAATTATTTTTCACCATACCCTCCCTTGGACTCAGGTAGGCTGGTTGTCACCTTAATGCAGTTACGCAGAAGTTATTGTCAAGAAGAAAGCTGCTGCTTTTCATTTACACGTACTGTCCATTTTATTAGAAACACTTTGTTCTAGCACATATTGACCGGTTTCTGAAGCCTGTCTGCTTCAGTGTCCAGTGTACAATTGCAGGCTGTAGTCCATCTGTTGCAATTTGTCAGCCACTCTCTACTCTGTTGACTATTGATTGGTTTGACCATCGGACTACTGTTGACCAGATATTATTGCTTGTTGGGCTTTGATAGTTACTGACAAGGTGGTAGCATGGTAGTGTGTGTGGTGTTGGTGTGAGTGTCTCAAGAACGGAGGCTTTGCTGTGTTTTTACACACAACACAACTGATGAAGAGATACAAGATGGCTAACAGAATAACAAAATATGTGCATTTCAACCGATGGGCTAAAGATTTTGCACCTACAATGTAGGTGTTTCTAATAAAGTGACCAGACGGTGTATAAGTAGAATTTTTTTATTTACTCTAGTATATTTATTTACATAGTCTTGATGAAATGTATAACCACATAGTCTAATGCATTTGCTTCCAGGAGCTTCACAGCACAGCACTGGAGCAGCAGCTTTTAGACCAAATTCGAGTCGTCTTCAGCAATGGGGTGTTCCCTGTCTGGGTGGACCATCACACCATCATCTACATTAAGATAGGTTTGTATCCTTGAAACATTGTCGTAAATCAGTACTCTTAAACTCACAGTACTCTCTGTAAAGCAGTGTCCCTCTTGTCCTTGTAGTCTCCCTATCTCCATCTGTCTCGTATGGCCGACTGGAGCAATTCACTGAGCTGGTCATCTCTCCGAAACTTCGATGTGGAGACAGGCAACTCTCCCCAGTGGCTCCAGATCCAAAGAGCCAGGTCCTGCAGAGGCAGCAGAACTTTGACCTCACATCCTCTTCCACCACCTCCTCCCTTGAAACTGATGCTGTTCATGATCCATTAATTGATCAGTTAGAATTCAGTCAGAGCCACTATGGTGGTCACTGGGGTGGAATAGCTGACCTGAGGAGTCTGGTGAGATATGTGTTCACAGGGAAATTTGAGCCAGTAAAGGAGATTCCTGAAGTCCCTGCTATCCCTGTAGTCTTCCCAGATTGTGTACTTAGAGTGAGCAGATCCCCACCAGGTGCAATCAGACATCTTGACTCAAGTCACAGAGATGTTCACCTGTTACCATGGGACTACCTACAATACGAGTACTGGAGTACACGACAGCCAGTCTTAACTTATGCTAGGCTGTCTAAGATACATTCTCCTAAAGAAGCGAGGGAGCGAGCCAAACAAATGATGGAGAAAAAAAAGAGTGGAAATGCCCCTCAGACAGAAAATGATCTACGAGAACACATGGAAGAATCTGTGGTGGTCAGGATGCTGTGCCATAATGTGGAGAAACTGCAAGCAGATCAGAAATTCTCCACAATGGGAGAGATTTACTGTGGGAGGGTGTGGGTAAGTATTGTCCGGTGCCACTTTTCTTCATAGTTCAGACAAAGTCTTGTTTGGTAGGGGCGTAACAATGAATTGTGACGTTGTGAGATCGCATTGCATTCCATCATGGAGTTATAACAATGGATCGTGAAGAATGGGCACTCTGTTCATTACATTTATGGGGTTTTGGCGGGCGCTCCTATCCAGAGCGACTTAGAATTTGATCATTTTACACAGGCAGGCGAACATAGAGTTAGGAATCTTGCCCAAGGACTCTTAACTGGTATAGCGTAAGGTGCTTGCCCAAGCAAGGTATTGAACCCCAGTCTACAGTGTAGAAGGCAGAGGTGTTACTCGCTACACTATAATAACCAGTTGCATTGTTTGAGCACCAAAGTTCACTAACAACCAGCACCAAACAACAACACACACCAGCGTGTCCGTTAGTATGCTGTACAACAACATCATTCAGTTTTTGATCAGAATATGGCACGGTACAATATGGAACCCAGGATCATGACTCAAATTGAATCATAGGCGGAGTATGTTGTTACATTCATTTTGTTTAATATCCAAAATTTGCATCCTTAGTTTTGTATTGGAAGGCTAACATAGTTACTATGTAGTGGAATTATGCCCATGAATTCACTGAAATGGAACCTCTGACCAAAAGTATGTTGAAGGGGTAAAAACATCAGCAACAATCTTGCTGAAATTTTATCTGTACTTAAGCCGTTGTTATAGAAGTTTTAGAAACTTCATAATATCAAATAAAGTCTATTTAAGATTACTTAATGTAGTTTAAGGCCAATGTGTGATGATTTAGGCATGCAGTTTGCATTGGTGGTTATAAGCTTCCATAAGCTTCCATTTTATGTTAGCTATATAGGATTTCACAATCATGAAATTTTAGCTGATGATTGTCACATAAATAATTGTGCTAAACAGTTTAATTGTAGCTATATTGCTACTTAGCAGCTCCCAGCTGAAACAGACACATCCTAGGCTCAAATAAACAGATATTATTCGCTGCTGCCCATAAAGGTATCATAAGACCAGTCATAAGTAAGAACTTACAGTGAGACCCATAACTCCATAACCCCATTCTGTTTACCTAGACATGTGATTACATGTCTGATGTGTGTGATTACATTGCTTAAAATAATCAAGGTAAGCGCAAATAACTGCAATCTGGCGATTATGTCATTATGTAGCTGTGACAGGCCTAGTAGGAATTTTGTTCCCTAATGGATGATAATTGTTTAACACTATTCTGAGTGTGATAACACAAATTCTGAAGTGATTTTCTGTGAATGAGTATAGTCTTTCTCTTCTCTCTTCAGATCCCAAGCATTTTACGAAGCAGGCTGAATATAGACCCACACTCTGCTGTGAAAGTTTGTCCCATAAAGTGCATTCCTAAAGTAGCACTTGCTGTCTCTCTTCAGCCAGTACAACCCTTAGTGAGTACATCTCTCTTCTCTGCAGTACTGTGTGTACTGACATTTCACCTTTTAAATATCAGAAGTATGTGTATATCATTTAGGACACATTGAGATAAGGGGATTTCACTGTACTGTCTGTTTCCTTTCTATCGCTGTAGGCTGAGAGTGAGAGAGAGGAGGATGTTTGGTCTGCATTTCTAGGCTGGCTGCACGCTCTGAGCCACCAGCCTTTAGCTTGTCTGACAGGTCGGACCAACATCATCCTCCTACGTTGCACTGAAGGTACAGACAAAGCATGTGTATTTAATACATTTAATGCTGTTTGTCTTTTTTTAATCTCATTTGGTGCTGCTCTCTTCTCAGGAAAGTATGAGTTTGTCTTGACTGTGCTGAAACCTGAGCCTGAGCCTGAAACCCCAAAACAAGTGGATGAGATCTTTTTTTTATCCACCAGTGTACTATGCAAACCAGACATACAGGTATGCTGATGAATGAGTGGATGGAAAATTTGTAATTCCCTGCATTTTCATTTTCATGCTCCTACATGCATTTAACTGGTATTTGACACCAAAGTGTCCCATTTCATGTTTTTTTATCTAGGTTCTCATGGAACATCATACTTCAAACCATACAAGCTCAGTACAAACTGCAGATGAGTCACCTTGTGTTGGCTTTCCTTCCCTCAGCTCTCTTGGGTAAGTCATGAGTACCAACATTAGCAATGTTTCATAGCAACAGAAACCACCGATACCAAACCTTGGCAAAGAAAAAAAACTGGCACAGTTTTTCTTGAGTACCTTTGCACCAAGTTTCCAAGGTATTTGCAGTCATCTGGAAAAATTTTAGCACTCCCAGTCAAATTACATGTTTTGTTGATTTTCTAAGGAAATAAATGAATGCGTTTTCCACAGGAAAGAAACTTAAAATGACGTTTCTGTACATTGTAGTGCACAATTGCTGCTACATTTAATATATTGTGGCAAAAATAAAATATAAAATGCACTATAACTTTTTCACTTTTTATGTGTTTTTCTATATGTACAACCCCATTTCCAAAAAAGTTAGGATGCTTTGCATAATGTAAATAAAAACAAAATGCAGTGATGTGCAAATCATTTAAACCTGTCATTGACAATAGTACAAAGACCACATATCAGATGTTGAAACTTTATTCTTTTTTGAAAATTGTATGCACATTTTGAATTTGATGGCAGCAACACATTCCAAAAAAGTTGGGACGGGGGCAACAAAAGTCTGGTAAAGTTGTGTAAAAAACACCTGGTGGTTAATTGGCAACAAGTCAGTTACATGATTGGGTATAAGAAGAGCATCACAGAGAGGCTGAGACTTTCAGAAGTAAAGATTGGGAGGGGTTCATCACTCTGTGAAAGACTGCATGATCAAATTCAAGAATAACGTTTGTCAACATAAAATAGCAAAGAACTTTTGCTTTTCATCATCTACAGTACATAATATCATTTAAAAGATCCAGAGAATCTGGAGAAATCTCTGTATACAGGGGACAAGGCCAAAAACAACAGAATTTGCTGGCCATGATCTTCAGGCCGTCAGATGACACTGCATTAAAAACAGACATGATTCTGTAGTGGAAATCACTGCATGGGCTCAGAAACACTTCTGAAAACCACTGTCTGTGAAAACGATTTGCTGCATCCACAGATGCTAGTTAAAACTCTAAAATGCAAAGAGGGAGCCAAATATAAACAGGATCCAGAAATGCCGCCACCTTCACATCTTCGCAAAATGGGCATATATTTTTCAAAAAACAATAAAATTTCTCAATTTCATCATTTGATATGTTGTCTTTCAACTATTTTCCTTTAAAAATATGGTTTACATGGTTTGCATATCATTGCATTCTATTTTTATTTACATTCTTCACAGCGTTCCAACTTTTTTGGAAATGAGGTTGTATTAAATTCACCAAAGAAACAGTGATTACAGTGTGTTCACTGTAAAGGGTGTGTACTTACTGTGACTTAGAAAATCAGCAAAACTTGCATCTTCCCCAGAGGCACCCACATTTTTGCATACGGCTGTATATAGTAACACTTGAATAAGCACTAGTGCAGATGGTACTGCACTAGTATCTTAATAATCTTAATCATACCGGATGGGCATAAGGATAGGGGTGCACAACAACATCAGTATCTGCAGATATTGGCAAAAAAAGAGAGGATTGGATGTATGTTTAGCACTGACAGATATTTCAAACTGACATTTGATGCCAGTTTTTTTGTACTTCAGAAATGCAGAATGTTTGTGATGCCTGGCTACCTTAGCTGTCTGCATTTTATCATTTTATTCATTTTACTGCATTTGTAACCTTATACTAATAAATTATACATCTCTCTGTACTGCTAATCAAGGTGGATATATGTATGTATGTATGTATATATATATATATATATATATATATATAGATCCATCATTTATGACAAATATCGGATTTTGGCACTGGCCCACAATTCCCATATTGGTGCACCCCTAATTCCTGATTTATGCATACTTCTGTGGATTTTATATGCTTGTCTTGACTGTGCCTGTCCAGTGGAGTGGATGACATCAGTGCATCTGCTTTTGAGCACATCTTCCACAGTCTGGTGGGGGGTGCTCTCTCCTGGGAGCTGGTGTCCACTGGCTGCGGTCTCCGGAGTGGAGCTCTTCTCATTACAGGATCCAAGGTGACCACATAACACTGGACTCAAGTTCGTAGACACCTTTAATAATGACCAGTGTCTAATGAAGACAAGTGAAAAGCAGACAGCGATACCATTGTCATTTTCAGTATTTTTTTCTATGTGGAAGTAATGGAGATCACAGTGATAGCTGAGAATGATAAAGTGTAATGAATCCTATGGTTGACTAAAGGGCAGTGGAAAGTCTGCGCTATCCAGGGCCCTCTGCAGAAAGGCAGCAGAAGATCTGGACGCTCATGTTGAGGTGGTAGACTGCAAGAAGCTTAAAGGTGGGATGAAGCCTTTGTGCCTTTCTGCTGTGCTGTTGTTCCTTCATGAGAAGGATCTTTTTAATGGATGCAGATTGATATTGAGTGTTTGAGATGGTCTGAATCTTTCAGGCAAGAGAGCAGACACGGTGAGGCAGAGGCTGGAGGAGGTTTTTGAGCAGGCTGTTTGGAGGCAGCCCTCAGTGGTGCTGCTGGATGACCTGGATCACACGGCTGGGGCAGCCACCTCACCTGAACAGGAGCAGGGCACAGAAGCCGTGCTGCGTCAGCACATCGCACAGAGTATTACACCACTCTAGCCTTCTCTCAGGCTACGTCCACATTGCAGGCTTCATTGCTTAATTTCAGATTTTTTGCCCATACCCAGTCTTTGGCTGTGTGCACATCACCAGGTTACTTTTTGCTTTAATGCTGTGTGGACACACAAATCCAATCTTTAAAATCAGAGTTACGTTCCTATGTGATCCTAGATCAGATACATCTCAGATGTGTAGCTTTGCCACCTTAATGAGAACAGTCAGATGAGATAGGGTGTGTGCATGTGGGGTACAGGTTTTTGTGCACTAAAGACAGGTATGAGTCACTTATAAACACAAATGTGAACCATCAAGGCAGAAAGATCATATCTAAACAAAAAAATTGGAATTAAGCCATAAGCCTTATGTGAGTGTAGCCTTTCCACCTTGACATTTGTGTTTGTAAAAACATTTGTGTTTGTATTGTAAGTACTGTTAACAGATCTCTTCTATGAAAAGACCTGCATGCATACAAATGCAGGCATGGCTGAAACAACATGATGATGTCAGTGATATGCACATGTGCAGTGAAGTGCCATTGTAATAACGGTTGCATCATGGCCATGTATGGGTATCTGTCCAATTTAGGAACTCACATGAAAATGACTCAATTCTGAATTGATTTTTTTTTGTCCACACTGCTGTGACAAAATCAGATGAAAAGGCCACTTCAGCTCTGTAGTGTGAACATTGCCCTAGTCACATTTAATTGCTCTTTCCTTAAAGTGGTGTGGTCTAATAGTACCCTAATAGTGTGTGTGTGTGTGTGTGTGTGTGTGTGTGTGTG
>JAILXH010173701.1:3065-22300 GCA_023558415.1 Piaractus mesopotamicus
CAGCCCTATCCACAGCGCCCGGGGAGCAGTTGGGGGTAGGTGCCTTGCTCAAGGGCACTTCAGTCACGTACTGTCAGCTCAGGGGATCAAACCGGTGACCTTCTGGTCACAGAGCTGGTTCCCTAACCTCCAGGCCACAACTGCCCCCAAAAGAGGCCACGCTGGAGAATGCAGGCATTTGGGCCGTTTGCATGGTGAAACGGTTCTTTAGATTGATAGAGAATGCGTTGTATATGGTTCTATGTAACACAAAAAAGGATTCTTTTATAGTACCAAGCTTGACATTGTAAAACCATTTGGTGCTATATAGAACCCTTTTCAAAAGGGGTTCTAAGAACATTTGACGAACCAACCCTTCTTTAAGTGTTAATGGTTCTATGTAGAACCATTGTCTTTACTAAAGAAGCCTTGAAGCGTCTTTTTTTTAAGACCCCCTAATTACTAACCCATAGAATGATGATCTCTTTGGTTCTTCAGATTGATGGCATGACAAAATGTTCTGCTATTGTTCCAAAACAGTTTTATATAGCATACATCAATATGAAGAACCATTTCACCATGCAAAGAACCATTTAAGCATGCAAATTGTTCTTTTCGGTGTTATAGCCTTATATAACCTTTGAAGAATGATGTTTTAGTCCTGAATTAGTAACCTGTACAATCATGATCCTTTGGTTCTTTGCATGGTGAAACGGTTCTTCATATTGATGGAGAATGTGTTGTTTATGGTTCTATGTACCACCAAAAAGGGTTCTGCTATTGGTACAATGTCAAGCTTGTAACAATAAAAAAGGTTTTCAAAAAGATTCTATTTAGAACCATGTACAACACGTTCCCAGTCAAACTGAAGAACCATTTCATGATGCAAAGAACCCTGTAAGCATGCAAATGGTTCTTTGAGTGTTTATGGTTCCATATGGTACCACTGTCTTTACAAAAGAACCCCTGAAGAACCATCACCACCTTTTTTAAGAGTGTAGAGGTTGAAATTATTAACAAACTGGCTGGTGCTGGCTCTCAGCAGTGTTAGGTCAGGGTTAGGATTAGTGGCAGGGTTGATTTTAGGACCAGGCTGAGGGTCAAGTTTAGGTTTTAGGGTGAAGTTAAGGTTAGGGTCAGGGTTAAGGGCAGGGCTGGTGTGAGAGAAAAGAAAGTTAATTTTATAGATATCACAAAAATGATTACTAAATAAAAAAACATTTAGTGATACTTTAATGTTGACTTGCACGCTGTTAATACTAACACTAGCCCCCATTTTCTCCCAGCGGCTGAACTGAGGAAGACTGTAGAACATGTTGAAGTGGTATTAAGGGAGGGAAAGTGAGAACAGAGCTCTCTAAATGTAGAAAGCCAGTCAGGTCTGCCAGGAAGCCAACATGACCTGCTTTTGAAGCTTTGATGTGTTTTCTATAGCCACTGTATGCTGGTCAGTGCTCTATTAAAGACTGATTTGATTTCTTTAATATCTCTGTCACTTCTTCATGAATGATAAGACTGCAAGGACACCCTGAGTGAAGAAGTGTGCTAATAAACCACTGGCTATGTCAACTTCAATTGAGTTCTGACTCACTCATGCATTAAAAAGCAATGCATTAAAACTGACTTCTAACATTAAATGCTGCAAGAAAATATCTAAAAAATGCTGAAATGGAAACTTTACAGTAGAAGGACAAAATATGCTAAACTATAACTTGCAGGAAGGTAGAACTTTTCAGGTAGAAAACCAGGAACTCATTGGACCATGGCTCGTATTCACAGTCAGTGGTATCTAGAACTTCCAGAAGGAGTAGAGTAACATTTTGTTCATTAAATTGGTCCCACTGTGAATCAAAACATGATTGATTCCTCTGTCACTTTCTTTATGTTGGTAGTTAAATGTTAGGACTTCAGTCCAGGCCCTAAAATTCTAACCAACAGGAGAGCTCAACTGGCTATTCACATCCAGGATATTCCTTGGTGTTGTCAGATACCACAGAAAAGACAATCGTGGTTGGATAATTTTCTGTTAGATGTTTCAAGAATTTAACCTTTTTTGTTTTCAAAACCTAACAATGAAATAAGAGTAGTTATACAGTACCTACAGAGTTTAGGTACAACACGCTTAATGAGTCTATTAAATAAAAATAAACTAAAAATGCAGAAAGACGAAATGAAAGGCCTTGAGGCCTCCCGACTGGTATTGGGATATGTATAAGTTTTAGTATTAGTATTTTTAATTAATAAAATTCCATTTCAAAAACATTGGGATGTTATGTGAAATGCTAAAAATGAGGAAGAAGAAATTAGTATATGAAAACCTGACACTTAAACACATATATTTGATGTTCTTAGCTTATGAACGTAATTGTTTTTTGGTAAATACAAACTTGCTCCAAATTTGATCACATTCCAAAAATTTGGGACAGGAGCATGCTTACCAATGTATGGAGGTCCCTGAAAAAGACGATGTGTAGAAGGCAGCATAAGTTGCTCCAAACTGTCTTCAGCATTAATAGTGCCTTCGTAGATGTGCCAGTTACCCATTAATGCCTTCCATTATCATGACAGATGCTGACTTTGGAACTTTATGTTGATAATAATCTGGATGGTCCTTTTCTACTTTGGTCCAGAGAGCACAACGTCCATCATTTCCATGAACAAAGGTGGAGTCATCAGACCACAATACACATTTCCACTGAACACCAGTCCATTTCAGATGAGTTTGAGCCCAGAGAAGTCGGCAGCGTTTCAGGACACTGTTGATATGAATAGTACAGTCTTAACCTGCATTTGTGGATGCAGCGACAGATGGTTTTACTGACAGTTTGTCAAAGTATTCTTGAGCCTATGTAGTAATCTCTGTCACAGAATCATATCAGTTTTTAATGCAGTACCTTCTGAGAGGTTGAAGGTTCATCACACTGTTGTGGATTTTGGCCTTACCCTTTACACACAGAGATTTCTCCAGATTCTCTTAATCTTTTGATGATATATTATGCACTGTAAAAGGTAAAATACATGAAAAAAAAAACATTATACACAAGCATGATTGCAGCACCAGTTCAAGGTGTTTTTTGAATATTTCACAGTGATCCTGGTCTTAAATTGCCCTGTCCAAACTTGGGTTGCAGGCATTAGTTTCAGAATGAATGTATATTTACAAAAAACAGTGAAGTTGAATGAAGCTAAAACACTATAGATGTTGTCTTTGTATTGTTTTTGTTCTTATACAGGTCAAAGTAGATTTATAAATCACTGCTTTCTGTTTTTATTTGCATTTTGCCTAGTGTCCCAACGTTTTTGGTTTTAAGTTTGTATTTACAGTATTCACATTGTAATATTTGTTTACAATAAAGTCACTGTATTGTATTTTTAATTGCAGTAGAAAACTGTATTTTGTACAAGACTGCATATTAACAGCTGCATTTTACTGTAATCAACAATCTTGGCTTTTCTGAATATTACATATATGTACAAACACATTAGCAAATGAAAAAGTTAAAACAGCAGTTATAATTTTGTAGTTAAATGGCATCTTTTGGGAGAGAAATTTTGTCCCATTCTTGTCTGATGTAGGATTGTAGCTACTCAACAGTTCTGGATCTTCTTTGCCAGATTTTTTGCTTCATGATGTGCCAAATGTTTTCTATTGGTGAAAGGTCTGGACTGCAGGCAGGAGCTAACATAACACTGTAAATCCCAGAGAGACTGAATCAACTAGCTGGCTGAAATTAGCAGTAGTGTACCAGTGCTAATTAGATACTTTAGAAATAAGAATATTTACAGTGCTAATGCAAGTTTTTGAATTAAATATTTTATACTGAAAAGAATATTTTATATAACGTATACATACATATATACATATCTATCTATCTATCTATCTATCTATCTATCTATATATATATATATATATATATATATATATATATATACATAAAATAAAGAATTCATGAACTTGCTTGAATATCCCATAGTGTGATTAGTGTTAGCTTGATAGGGCTAATGTAAACTGGGTTGCATTTATTATGGTTCACAGATATTGAATGCAGCTCAGCAACTTGTTAACATTTAAACTACAGAAAAATGAAAAAATAAATCCAAATGCAATGAAGACAATGATTCTTGAGACCCAGTTTTACAGAAAAACAGATAACACCTTACTGTACTGTACTGCATGCTGATCATCCTGTATTCTTTGATATCTTATTACAATATCATTACAGTAAAATTACAGCAAGTGTTGGATATAGCATATTCTGGCAGTACTGTAAATAATTATTCAGAAGCTTCACAAGCTTGAACACAGTAAATTATTGATGAAATTACAGAAAAGCAACATAGCGGTATCTCTTAGCCTTTCTATAAAAATGTAAGTTTTTTTTCTGTGTAAAAACGTTTTTTTAGGTTTGCATCCATTACAAACTGCAACTGAAGGTCAAACTGTAAGGCCAGTGGAGCCAGAGGCCAGAACCCACGAGGCCTCTCACACGGAGGTGACTTTCAGCGTGTTATATATAACTTGTAAAAGTGAGGGTGCTGCTTGCAGTGTATTGATTTAATGTAGCAGATGTTCTAGTGCAAACTCTCCACTGAATAATGGAAAGCCTGGATAATGAAGCCATCTTTAGACCTTCTACTCTTACTAAGGACGTTTCTGCAGAGGCAAAAGGTGAGGTGATGAGGGGGCTACAATTACAGTTCTGTGCACATCCCAGAATATTCCAGCACGCTTTAGGTCAAGCTCAAGTGCAGTGATTCATCCTGTACCTGAACACCGACGCTGTGAGCTGATTTCTTATTAATAGATTCGGCTTCATGTTCTCCCCAGGCTGCCCTGATGGGGACGCGTGTGCGGTTTATTGCAGCGATCGCTCTGGGGAGTCCGATGAAAGACACAGACTGTGATTGAATATCATAGCAGATGTCATCAATTATTGTGCAGTTGTGCAATATTGTAGTAATCAGCTGCCGGCTGTTCCCAGAAACGTCAGTGATTGTTTGCACAGGTAAGTGGCAAGGGAACACATCAGAGGCCGAGGCATTCAGCTCTCGCTTCAGGCCAGGATAGACCCATCGGTCCATAACACAAGTGGAAGAAATGCGAGGCGATGTATGCATTTATTTTCCAACTAATACTGAAAGTTCTCTTTACAGTCAGAAAATGCTTGGAGGACTTGGCCTTTATGCTGCTTGGGGCAAACCACATATGAAGAAGCATTTCCTGGCTATGCCATACATTAAAAAGCAGATTTTTTCATTAAGGCTCATAATTTCTGAAAAATACACCAAATTACCTTAACCCTCTTTAACCTGAGGGCATTTGTGTATCTTCTTAAACTCTCCTTTAAAGGCTCTTCATATAACATGGTACTCAAATGTTTCATATCAAAATGCTCCGTTATCTTCATCACTACTTTCCAAAAGCACTGCAGCAACTTCAGCAGCTGTAAACTCTCTGCGCGCCATTTCACAGGTGTCTCCGATGTGGACTGAATGAAGAATGAAGGGTTTCCGGCGTGACGGTTCAGTCCTTAGTGATTTCCTGAGTGTCTATTGGTCAGTTTCACATGAAATGTAGATGAACACACAAATCCACCCATTCCACACAGTGAGAGACAGTTGACCTGAATCTCAGCCCCTCCTCACAGCCTCATAACTCTGGATGTGAGGATGTGATGAGATGGAATGGAAAGGGCGACTCTACAGATTCATGAAATGTTTGAACTGTATTTCTGTGCTGGATTATCACAAAGATACAGAAACAGATATAGAAACAGAGAATTTGAGTTTGTGGACCCTGCAAGGTTAAAAGACCAATAACTTACATTTCCCTATATTTTATTTTTAAGTCCGCTTTGCTTAGTTTAACATATTGTATAAAAAAATAAAGATAAATTGTGCCATAACTTTTGCATGAGCCACATTTTATATTGTATTGTAGGCTATTCAACTTATATATCACACTATTTATCAAAAATTAAACACTGAATCGCAACTAAAGCAGGAATAATGGGCCAGCAAGCTTAGTTTTCAAATAACGTATTACAATAATAACATCTTCATTTTTGTTTATTTTAATTTCTTTATTTATTTACATTATTTATTCATATTATGCTGGGTTTGACAGCTGGCACACTGTCCTCCAGGCAGCTGACACATAACTAGAAACTACCTTTTTTTTTTTTTTCTATTGCTGCTGGCTTGGAAATAACCAGAAAGCTGAAGCAATAACGGCAAAAACAACACATCCTGCCCTGGCTCCTGAGTCGAGACGAGGGGGAATGTTTACAGTTCAGCGCAGGATTTGTGTGGATTATGAATAAGCTGCTGTCTATACTGTGATGTTGCTCACATCTTTCTGAATGACTGACTTGTTTTCTGTCTGTGCATCGTCTCCATCAGTATTTCACAACCAGCTGCTTTATTACAGCACAAGACAGACATACTATGTTCTACCTGTTTAATTCCAGTCCTGATTAATTGAGGATTCTTATGACCCTAGGAAAAAAGGATCGTGTTGTCAAGTCTGTATCAGTTATTAATGAGTAGGTGAAAATGTTCCCTCATAAAGCACAATGTTTTTGTATATACTTTTTGAAGGATGCACTAAAGCTATGGCAACTGTCACAAAAGGGAACTACAGGCTCAAGGATATTGGTGTGATCTATTGAATGAACTCAGAGACTGGATGGGTAGAAACAGACATAGAAAAATGAAAAAAACTAGAAGAGGAAAGTTAAATTGGCTTGACAAAAAGCCAGTTAATATGCTTGAAAAGTTAAAGCAGGTGCAGATAAGGTGGTTGCTAAGGTGTTATTAGGCTGTTTTTATGGCATCTTATGGGGTTTTTAGGGTGTTCCTAAGCAGTTCTTAGAACAGTTATTCCAGATGATTGTTAGCGTGTTGCTGTATGGTTGCTATGGTATTGTAGATGGTTGCTAGGGAGTTTCTAGGTGGTTGTTATGGTATTTCAGGTAGTTGCTATAGTGTTTATATGAATTATTGTATGTTTTCTTATTGCCTGGTCATTGCTAGGTGGTTGCTAGGTCAATGCTATAGTACTGGGGTATTTTACATGGTTGTTAAAGTGTTTATAAGTGGTTGCTAAGGCAACCAATGTTGTTTCTAGAGTGTTAGTATGTGATTGACATGTTAGCCTAGGTGTTTGCTGTGGTGTTGCTAGGTGATTGCTATGTGGTCCTAGGTGGTTGCTAAAGTGTTGCTAGGCAGTTGCTATGGTACCCTGGTGGTTACTAAGATGTTACTGTCCTATTGCTATGTTATCACATGTCATTACTAATGTATTGCTATTCTGTTCCTTTGTTATCCCAGTTTGCTGCTAAGGTGTTGCTGTGTTATTGCTATGGTATCCCAGATGGTTGCTAAAATGTTGCTAGGCCTTTGCTATGTTATCGCAGGTGGTTGCTATGTCTTTCTGGGTGGTTGCTGTGGTGTTGCTTGGTGGCTTCTATGGTATCCCAGGTGGTTTCTAAGGTGTTGCTAGTTGGTTGCTATGGTATCCCAGGTAGTAACTAAGGTGTTACTGACTCATTTCTATATTATCCAAGGTGGTTGCTAAGGTGTTGCTAGGTCATTGCTATGGTATCCCATGTGGTCGCTGAGGTGTTCTTAGGTGGTTGCTATTGTTATCCCAGCTGATTACTAAAGTCTTTCTAGGCAGCATCCCAGGAATCCCAAGCATTTCAGCATAGAATAATAATAATAAAAAAAGACTAGGAGGAACAGTAAGTTGTTTGTCAAGCCAACTTACTAACAAACACAAGACCTGACACAAACACATATACAAGGTCTACTTATGGAGCCAGACTAGCAAGACACAGATGGACAAGATAATGGAGCTACAAACAAAACACAGGTGGCTGCAGAATGGTCTAGAACACTTTGTCTGAGGGGGAAAATGCTTAATGTACACATTAATTCCTGGTAAATTCACAAATTAAAGAAAGCCTGTACCTTCATCTTCATATATTGGTACATGCTTTAGTTAATTCTGAGTCATTTAACCCTATGGTTGTTAAGATAACATTTATTCATTTGTTACTGCTTAATGACTCATTACTTTCTGCTGAATTATTCATTAGTAAGCGCTCTATTTACATGATTTGTGTAGCCTTATCTTAAAGTTTTACCATAACCTAAATAAATACCATAAATTAGTGCTAATGAAACTTCAAATGAAAATCAAATTGCAACAAAACAACACAATACCGACATCAATTTTCTTATTTGTCATGCTTTCATTGATGAGGAAACCAAACAGATTCTCAGCACAGCTTTCTAGTTTCAGACTAGTGATACTGTGGATATTTTACGAAAACTTTCAGTCAAAAGAGTCAGAATACGCTCGAAGGCTGGAAATGTGTTCAGTCTTATTCAGGGCACGTTTTTATTCATTTGACTGAAAATGCGTGACTCAACTGTCATTCAATCTGTGAACCTCTGGCTGTTCTTCCGATTGACATCATACAATTGATCTCAAAGCGAGGAGTTTAAAAATGATTTTGCTTACAAGCTTACAAGAACGTGACGCGTGCTCAGAAACCCGCAACAAAAGCAGGGCAGAAAGCAATCTATAAAAAGCTCTTTGAAAGCACAGATCATTTCATTTCGAGAGCCTTGACCCTCAACAGAGTTTTCAACATGAAGTGTTCATCATTTTCAGCACAGACATGTCAGTGACAAATTAGAGCAGCCTGCAGCTCAGTGAACCCGGGCATATTCCCATGGCTGTCTTCAAGGATATCATCCAAAAAATATAACCTGCAAGCAAGTTTGCGTCAAGCTATCCTTCATAGCTTTGAAACGTGCAATAGAAGTCCAAAAGTACCCAGACACCAGCTTATCCAACTTTTCTCCAAAAATCAAGGGTAGTAATAGGGAGTTGATTCCTCTTTGGTGCAATAACTTCTTCTGGGAAGGCTTTTAAATGTTGCAATGCTGCTGTCAATGCTTATCCCAAAGGAGTTCAAGTTTATCCCAAGCTTTAAACTTTATCACTTCAGTTCATCCCAAAGGTGTTCGGAGGAGCTTTATCACTCCACCTCATCCCAAAGATTTTCAATGGACCATCCTCACTCCAGCTCATCCCTAAGGTGTTCAGTGGAGCTTCACCACTCCAGTTCATCCCAAAGCTGTTCGGAGGAGCTTCATCACTCCAGCTCATCCCAAAGGTGTTCAATGGACCATCCTCACTCCAGCTCATCCCTAAGGTGTTCAGTGGAGCTTCATCACTCCAGTTAATCCCAAAGGTGTTCAGTGGAGCTTCATCACTCCAGCCCATCCCAAAGGCGTTCACTGGAGCATCATCACTCCAGTTAATCCCAAAGGTGTTCAATGGAGCTTCATCACTCCAGGTTATCCCAAAGGTGTTTAATGGAGCTTCATCGCTCCCATTTATCCAAAAGATGTTCATTGGTGCTTCATCTCTCCAGCTCATCCCTAAGGTGTTCAATGGAGCTTAATCACTCCAGTTTATCCCAAAGGAGTTCAATGAGCTTCATCACTCCAGTTTATCCCAAAGAAGTTCAGTGGAGCTTCATCACTCCAGCTCATCCCAAAGGAGTTCAGTGGTGCTTTATCACTCAAGCTTATCTGAAAGGTGTTCAGTGGAGCTTCATTATTCCAGTTCATCCCAAAGGTGTTCACTTGAGCTCCATCACTCCAGCTCATCCTAAACATGTTCAATGGAGCTTCATCGCTCCAGTTCATATCAAAGATGTTTAATAGTGCTCCATAACTCCAACACATCTCAAAAGTTTCTCAAAGGTGTTCAGTGGAACTTCATCACTCCAGTTTATGCCAGTTGTTCAGTGGAGGTTCATTTTCCCAACTTACTCAGTAGAGATTCTACCGAGCTTCACTCCTTCAGGCCTTCAACCCCTTAAATGGCCACCAGTGGACCCAAAGTTTTATTACACAGTTCTGTAACCTAAGAATATCTCAACCAGTTTGCACTGAATTCTCTTAAGTTACTGAATAATAAGCCTTAGTATGTAATAAGCCTGGGATTTTAAGGAGTTAAATGTGGTCAGTGGAGCTCAATGGAGATTCATCTGATGTTTATGGTGCACGCTTGATCGCTCCACTTCATCCCAAAAATGTGTAGGGCTATTTCTATTTCAACCAGATATACTGGAGAAGCAGAATACAACATATTTCAATGTGAAGCATTAGATTTAATTATACAATCTGCATTTTTTTTGCTTCAGCCTTGGAGTATAAATAAAGTACAATCTGCATTTATCACACACACACAGTGACTCAGCGCTATGGCGTTGCATTATGCCTTATAAAAGCACATTCACACTTTCCTGGCAGCACCAAAGAATTCTGGACCACGCTGTGAGCTGCCTTGTGAGGTTGTAGCGAAGGGGAATTGAAATAGAGTTCAGACTCGCAAAGATTCAAGGTGCAAACTGAATTTCTTGCTGAGAGCATGAAAAAAAGATGAAATTGTATTATTTAAAGAAGCCAGTGTCCATCAGCCAAAGGCACTGCCAAAACTAGCCTTGGGGTTCTGTGGTGAGGAGAAAACAAAAGGGGATCGTGGATATTTTAGGCTTAGATTTTATTGTACGTATGCTACAGAGATTTGGGGAAGCTCACAGACATTTTTACAACAAGCTGAAACAAGAAGTTCACACCTTTGCTGTTAGCAGTGAGAGGTGAGAAAGATGTTTCTCTGTGATAAATGTTGTGATGACATTATGCTCATGATTAGGAATGGAGAATTTATCAACTGGGTCGTTGATGAATACTGACATCAACTTATTTTTTCAACACTTTGTAAAATGTATGATTCAATTTAATTTGATTTATATACAGCTTTTTATAACTGGTGCCATCACAAGGTACCTTCACAGAAAATCTGGGTCTGTGACCCAAGTGAGTGTGGCCAAGGGCAACAGTGGCAAGAAACAGAAACCTTGAGAGGAAGAAACCTTGAGAAGAACCAAGACTCAAAAGAGGAGGCCATCTTCTTCTGGTCAATAACAATAAAAATCATGAGAATAATGAAGAAGAAAGTGACTGATGAATATACAATAAAGAGTAATGAATAAAAAAAGAGTCTAATCATTAGATAGAAGCATTCAGATGAAAACCAATGACTAGTTTTAAAATCTTATCAAATCTAATAACTGAGAAGTACACCATATCTGCTTTAAATGATTCAGTATTTAGTTTGAATTATTTGGTATCTATGATAAATTATTTAGTATCTACTATGAACAATTCAGCATCCACCATGAATTATGTAATAACTACTATGAATTATTCAGTATCTACTATGAATTAATCCATATCTACTATGAATTAAACAGTATCTACTATGAATTATTCCATATCTACTATGAATTACTCAGTATCTACTTTTAATTTTTCAGTATCTACTTTGAATTATTCAGTATCTACTATGAATTAATCCACATCTACCATGAATTAATCAGTATCTACTATGAATTAATCAGTATTTACTTTCAATTTTTCAGTATCTACTTTGAATTAATCAGTATTTACTTTTAATTTTTTAGTATCTACTTTGAATGAATCAGTACCTACTATAAATTATTTAGTATCTACTATGAATTATTCAGTATCTACTTTGAATTATTCAGCATCTACTATGAATTATTCAGTATCTACTATGAATGAATCAGTATCTACTATGAATTATTCAGTAACTACTTTGAATTATTCAATATCTAGTATGAATTTTTGAAAAACTACTGTAAATTATTTAGTATCTACTATGAATAAATAACTAACATAGTATCTACTACAAATGTATAAGTATCCACTATGAATTATTCAGTATCTATGCATGACTGTAGCCAAATTTGAATTCTTTGACAGTGATGACTGTCTACCCCTTGAAATCTCAGACTTACTGCATATTAACACATTATTCATTAACTACGGGGACAATTCAATGTAAACTATCTAAGCTATTCTCAGATTACAGAAGTGTGTTATAAAGCTTTAGGTCTGCCAGTGGGCTTAAAGAGCCCATGTAAGGGGTAAAGGGACCCATATTATGGAAAACAACATTTTCGTGACTTATTTGAAATATGAAGTAAAAATGCATTTTATATTCATATAATACAACCCCAATTCCAAAAAGGTTGGGACACTGCGTAAAACGTAAATAAATGTAAATAAAAACAGAACGCAATGATCTGCAAATCTCATAGACCCACATTTTATTCACAGTAGAACACAGAACACATATCAGATGTTGAACCTCTTCAGCCTACAGCAGTGTAGAACCATTGCAAGTGGACCTAATGGGAAAAAATAAACAATTTTGAATGATTCGGTGTATAGAAAAGCAGCTGGACAGTTTCTGTGCAGCAGATGGTGCAGTAGCTCTGAGCCAGTGTGTCCTGTGCATTTTTAAAAAGCTTTGCTCACTGGAGAGCTAGAAGTAACTTTCTGCCCATTAAACACACAAGTGCTTCTTTGTAATGGCATTTCAGAGAACTGTGTACGTTCAGATAACTGTGATCATTTTTTACTCTTTAGTGATAAAATCTACACTGTAGCTTTAATTTTTTAGCTGTACCCAAAGTAGTTTTGAGATGAAAGGCTTTTTTCTCTGAAGAAAAATGTAATCTTGCACAGATTTATGCACATTCAAAACCGCTGGTGGGGAAGGGAAGGGAAAGGCTTCATCAAAGAGCTCGGAAACATTCAGAATCGACTCTCTGCTCAATAATAATGGAGGTGAAACGCACAGCAGCTGCTGCTAATCATGTCCTGTCCATCAAGCTTTCAACAGTGAAGGAAAGAAATGAGTAGAAAACAATGTCCACTTCATTTCAGCGTTCTCACTGCATTAAAAGTGATAATGACTCATACAGCGTAGGTAAACAGGGGATGTTTACAGCGGCGGTGAAGTATGTTAAAACAGTATTTGATCACAGACATAGAAGTCCAGAGCAGACAACTGTTTGAAGAGTTCCATGGAATCCAGTAGAGATGTTCGCACCAAGGCCTTTAAACCAGCCAAATAAACTTTCCAAACAATAATGAGCCATTTGACATCAAGAACTTTTATTTTAATGTCCTTTTAATTATGTTTGGAGCAGCTGTTCTCAAAATCTCTCTCTCAAAAACTCCTAAAATCTCAGGCTTATTACATACTAAGGCTTATTATTCAGTAATTACAGAGACTTCACTGCAAACTGTCTGAGCTATTCTTGGGTTATAGAAGTGTGTGATAAAACCTTTGGTCTGCCGGTGGACCCTGGCCATTCAAGGACTGCTCTTAGACACTGTCAAGTAGGGGAGCGCAGGGAACAACCTAACCTGGCACATTTTAACACAGGTTTTTATTTTACATTGTTATTGAAGGTCAAACAGCATGAGCTTCTGGTCACATTCCCACATCTCCTAGCCGCAGCCTCCCACCAAAATTCAGAGCAATTTGTCCGTGTTTTAGAGAGATCTGTACCAAAGAGTGTTTTCAGGACATGTAATTCTTTTTTTTTTTTTAGCACAGTTTTTTTCAATTACTGAGTTGTTTGCGTAAATCGCCAAATCCGACCTTATATTACTTTAATTATCATCTTGTTTCCTACAACACAGCACCGTTTTCAAGTAGGTGATAAGCTCACAGCAATTATTTTCAAATTCTTATAAGCGTTATTTTCAGGGAGAAACACTTTTGGCACAACATCAATTGATAGTAAATCGTGTATGGGAACCTGGAACTTCAACCAGACTGTAAAAAAGAAGTCTATTTTTTTTCACAACACAATGAGCTTATTACATTTTACATATGGCACAAATGTCCAATTACTTTTGTATTGTGTTACACTGATATAATTCACAGCAACTCTTTCTCTGTGAGATTTTGTAGGAATGACAACAAGTAAGAATCATTTTGTTGGATTACTTATTGTTTGATTTTCATATAAGTTTCCCTAATGAGGTCGTGTTGATGTAAGCCCTAATTTTATTGGCTCGCTAGCTATCAAAGTAGGTCAGGGTGTCAGATATGGTATGACTAGAAATGTAACTTAGCTGTTGCTCATTATAATATCTAATATTAATGCCTTAAGGCTAGGCCAAAAACTATGTCAAATTACATTTTGTTGATTTGTAAAAATAACACATCCTCTGCGTGTAACAAACTTAAATATGGCTTTTTTGAAAATTTTCTGCGCCATTGCGCGAGTTGGAAATACGGAAAAATTTATCAAAACATAAAATGCACCATAATTTTGCCAATTTTTTTTCTCTCATGTTGAGATTGTTGTAGGTTTATTATATGACTATTGCATGTTTACTTGTTTAAGTAATTTTAGTTAAGTTATCTCACTCTATTGGCAGATAATTGTGTAAGAAATATGCTCGAAAGAAGCGAAATTGTCTGCCAATATGATCATTTCACTTACTAAAATCACTAAAAACAAGTAAAAACATCCTGAAGTTAAATATTCTTTTAATAAGCTTATAACATCTATGAAAATTGTGAAAATAACAAAACCTCAGCAGGTAGAAAACCTAAATTAGGCTTTCTTTTCAAATTTTCTGCCCCACTTTGGTTGAATCATTGGAAATATTGAAAATATTAATAAAACATAAAATGTGCCAAATTTTGTTGAATTTTATGTTTTAGTTTTCCCCATGTTGAATTCAGCAAATGAACAGCAATTGTGCATAACCAATTGTGCAGAAGTGTGTGCTCTGTAGAATGTGTTTTAACTTTCATTAACATAACGTAATTTGGCCAGCGGCAAATTTTTGCACATTACTGTATGTATTACACCTAATGTGCTCTCTTTCTGTCTGTTTTTACAACTGCAGCCAAGAATTAGCAAAACAAAGGAATGTAATTGCATTTTAGGTGTATTAATATGGCCCCAATACAAGCAAATATAAACTATGTAAATACAAGACGGCTGTGACAGCAGTCGCCTAATGCAGAAGCCGCTTGCTTAATCATAAGCACTGTATGGAAATGTATCAGAGAGATGATTCAGTCGACTCTGTGAACCAGAGCAACCTTTAGATCAGTGATTCCATTACAGTAAAGTAGGACAGATATTTGACATAATGATGATAAACTACAATAAAAGATTAATCCTTCAGCAAATCATTTTCCTCATATTCAACTAAATCCGACCCAAGCTCTTATAGTGGCTGCTAACAGCATTGTCACCGTGTTATGCACTTTGTCGGATGCGTAAATGTACTCCCCCCACCCCCTCCCTTTCTGATCCGGTGAAGTCACCGATGCCTCTCTATTCCTGGGTCACAACATAATCATAATCCTGTGGATTAGTCTCCTTAAACCGTGTTGTCCAAGCCGTGATCAGCATCATAAGCTGCAGAAATACACGTTTGCTGATGAGCAGAGAAAATGTCGCGTCACAGTTAAACATCTGTGTGAGAACAGTAAGGAGGAGGTGAAAAATACCAGGATGATATGGTATAGAATGGCAATGGATAGGGGTCCAAGCACCAATTGTGCTGGAATCTGTATCGCTTTCTGTGATAGTCCATAAGACTTAGGTCCTAACCAGGTGTGGACCAAACTCCAAAGAACTAGATAATCATTTTGAGTGTTGTGATAAGACAGTTTAACCCATTAAAATCCCAGATTTATTACATACTAAGGCTTATTGTTCAGTACTACAGCAACTTCAATACAAACTGGCTGAGCTATTCTTAGGCTATGGAACTGTGTATAAAACTTCGGGCCTGTAAATAGACCATAGCCATTGAAGGGCTTAACTAAATTACACTGAAATGCCCAACAGAATTGGCTGCATAGGGGTGCAATACTGTGCAATTATTTTGGATAAAATGAAACAGTAACCAGACAGTCTAACTAAATTACACTAAAACCTCACATTTAAACTGGAAAGCAAATCAAAGAAATTTCTAAGTAGCAGGTACATGTGGAGCCATGCAAATACGTTTAAATACATAAGTGGTATTGGTAGGAGGCATTGAGGCAGGATGCAAGTGTGAGTTGCTTTTATTTAAATGAGTCCAAAAACACAGTGGCAGAGATTCGTGGAAAAGATAAATCCATCACAAGACAAAACAAAGTAAAACAGAACTAAACTAGAAACAAAACCAACAGCCAGAAAAACAGGCAACAGCAAGGTGTATAGACAATGCAAGACAAAGGGACAGAGCAAACAAACACAGGGGTATAAATACAAACAGAAAACGAGAAACACCTGAGACCAATGAGAGGGTGGGGCTAGGAGACAAAGAACAGGTGAAGACAGGGCAGGACAGGGGAGGAGCTGGCATGACAACAAAAGCACATGTCACAAGAAAACAAAGGCACATGGCAGATATACAAAAACACACAGCACTGGGAAACCAAGAAAAAGGCAAAAACAGAGAAAGACCAGGACAAAGAGTGAACGGATGTTACAGGTATATAGTTACAGCTGAGGCCAAGGTTTACATACACCTGGGCTCAAGATACATTTGCTGTGTTCAGTCAGTATTTATTATTTATTTTATGTATTTATTTCTAGAAGAGGTAGCTAAGAAGAAGGTGGCTAAGAGACAGAAGAAACAGATTCGATTCAGGTTTTATTTGCTATATCAGTGGCTGAAAAGCTTGAAAAGTTTACACAAACTTCACCAGAATTCGGTTGCGTTGGCTTTTAATTGCTTAACTTGCACGAAACACTTCAGGTAGCCTTCCAAAATCTTCTCACAATACTGACAGAACAGCTGTAACTCAGTGAGGTTTGTGGGCCGACTTGCTCAGACACATCCTTTCATGAACCTAGAAATGAAGTGAATTAGGGCTGTAAAAGACATCAATGTTGCTCACTGCGGTTTAACTGGGTGCTTACTGTTTACTTAGAGATTTTTATGGTTAATGTTCCTTGTCCTTTTTTTACCTTAACAGCCAGACCCTGTTGGGCATTTTAGTGTAATTTACTTTAACCCTCTAGGGTCTAAGGGTGTTTTCTCAATTTCTGCATATCTTCTTAAATCCATGTCACATGTTTCATATCAAAATGCTCTGTAATCATCATCACTACTTTCCAAAACTGCTGCAGCAACTTTAGCAGCTGTAAACTCTCTGCACACCATTTCACATGTGTCTCTGATGTGAACTGAATGAAGAATGAAGGGTTTCCGGCATGATGGGTGATTTCTTGTGTGTCCATTTGTCAGTTTGACACAAAATGCAAACAAACACACGAATCCACCAGTTCCACATGGTGAGAGGCAGATGACGGGTATCTCAGCCCCTCTTCATAGCCTCATAACTCCAGATGTGAGTCACATACGATCTCGTGATAAGATGTAAAGGAAAGGGTGACTCTACAGATTTAGGAAATGTTTGAACCATATTTCTGCACTCGATTATCACAAAAATGCAGATATACAAATGTCAAACTTGACACACATTTAACTATTTGGGTACAATTGTATCCAAAATAAGCATGCAGTACTTTGGAGTTTGTCTGTCACATTTACCAAGCTAATACCTAGAACCTAATGGACATTACAGTGTAATTTAACCCAGCTGTATTTGAAATGAACCATCATGTTACCCAGAATAATTGCACAGTAAAAAGAAATGTTCATCATCTAGTCAACTAATACATCCATTAATGGGCACTGTCAAGGTCAGGTGCAATGCACAGTTACCATCACAATGCTACCCAGTGATGATGCTACATTGCCTGATGTCCTGAACCAGTTCTTTGTCCACTTTGACACACACTTTGACTTGTTCCAACATGTCTTATATCCTCTACCATCACCCCAGTCCTCAAGAAATCATCTGCAAAATGCCTAAATGATTATCGTCCAGTAGCTTTCATGACAGTCATGAAATGCTTTAAGAAGCTTGTGCTTTCACATATCAAAAACCATTATCCCACCTGATCTGGATAAGCACCATTGGCCAAATCGCTCCACTGAAGATGCCATCACAACAGCACGACACATTGCTATGACACACTTAGAAGAACCAAACAATTTTGTGAGAATGTTATTTGTGGACTTTAGTTCGCATTTAACACAGTCATTCCCCACAAACTGGTCAGAAAACTGGTGAAACTAGGCCTTGGATCTTCTGTGAGTTCAAGGGTTATGGACTTCCTCATGGGCCGACCACACCAGGTCAGAATTGTAAGTCACATCTCCTCCACCCTCATCCTCATGCTGAACTCCACAGGGCTGTGCGAGGAGCCCTATGCGTTTCACACTCCACACATGACTGCACCACATTTTCACACCTCCAATTCCATAAGCAAATTCACAGATGACATCACAATAGTTGGGCTGCTTTTAGACAATGAGGAGACGGCCTACAGGCGTGACCTGGAACATCTGGCCAAATGGTGCAGGGACAACAACCTCGTCCTCGTCCTTAATGTGTCCATACAGCTGACATGGACCTCAAGTACCTTGTACCTGGTCAAAAACGCCTAAAAAAAGAATCAAAGAAGCTGAAATAGGCTCATTTCCCAGAGGAACTGTTGGTGAATTTCAATGGGAGCACCACTGAAAGCATGCTGACCAACTGCACCATAGTATGTTATGCTAGCTGCACAGCTGCTGAGCATAAGGAACTGCATGGTATGGTGAAGGTGGCACAGCGCATTGTTGGATCACTGGCTGGATTTGCGTAAGTGTCTTAGGAAAGAATGTCATCTTAAACGTGTCTTCATTGTTGAGAAAAGGTTATTTTTCAAATAACTTCTAAAGAATAATCTTATTTTCTTTTCTTAACTAATTTCTCAAGAATAATTCTAAGAATTATTATTAAAAGAAAATAGTATGTTCTTACATGTTCTTACAACAGACTCTCATTTGTCTTAGGCTGTGAGAGTTAACAAGGTGAGCATCTAAATTTTTTATGAACGCTGTGTCTGCTCCTTTTGCCCATCCTCATCCATCACTCCACAATTATTGTATTTTCAAAGGAGGATTTTTTTTTCCTGTTTGCTGTTTCTTCCATTATCACCTCTAGTTCTTGTTTGCTAATTTTTTTAAATGCTTGGTTTGATGCTTTTCCTTCATTTTAGTCCAGATTAACCCAATAATGGAAATAACAGCTAATACAAATTCAAAATCTATCTTGCGTTGTTTATGGTACATGGTAAAATGCAATCTAGCATACAATAAGAAAACAATGGAGATTTTCTCAAGGAAATCTTAAGGAAGTAATTACGATTATCTTAAGAGAATATTTGAGAACTTCTTAATTTTTTTTTTTTTTTTTTTTTTTTTTGTGG
>JAILXH010173754.1:3314-18410 GCA_023558415.1 Piaractus mesopotamicus
CCTGGCAGTAGAAGTTGCTCTTTTATGCTAATCTAAGACCTTTTTGCAGTTTGTTTTAGGATGTTCAAGTCAATGTGAGGGGTTTAGTACAGTAAGCTGAGCCTGGATAAGCATAAAAGAGAAACTTCTACTTGAAGTGAAAAGTGTGGCATAGTTTTTAACTTATGCACTTACATTGTGAGTGTTGACACTCGTAAGACTGTACAAACCAGTACAGAAATAACAAGATGCTCCATTGTGGACTGTCGAAACCCTTAAACGTTTTCTTTGGGTTTTTTTTTTTTGTGAAATACATCCTTCAGTTTTCAAAAATTAAAGGAAGGTCCTCGACAAGTGGTGAGAAACTATTTTAACCTTATTTTTTAACAATCCAATTAGCAGCACTGCTGTGTCTGATCCACTCGCACCAGCACAACACACACAAACATGCCACCACCACGTCTTGAATCACTGCAGTGCTGACAATGATCCACCACCCAAATAATACCTGCTCTGTGGTGGTCCTGTGGGGGTTCTGGCCTTTGAAGAACAGGGTAACAAAGCATACAGGGAAAGTCTGTAACCGTAGAACTACAAAGTGCTCTAATATGCTCAGTGGAGCTGATACAATGGACAATGAGAGTAGAAACAAAAAGGTATTTTTCAATAAAGTGCTCAGTGAGTTTACCTTCCCGTGCAAAACAATGGGTCAAGATCAAAAAGGCAAAACAAAGTCTTAACAACAAATCTTTAAAAAATATATTCTAATGGCGGTCCAATAAAGAGTAAAGTAAAGCCATGATTCTGCTTTGAGAACAGCCCTTTTATTACACCGAGTAGGCAGAAAGGCACATAACATACTGCCAACCTTATCCTTAGAAGTGCACTTTTGCTCCTGCAATGCTCCTGCAAAGTTCTAAAACAAACATGAACAGCAATATTAGCTGTTCTTTCAGGATGTTTTAATTTGTCAGAAATAGAAGCAAATGTGACTCATTAGGACCCGGAGGGAAAAAAATGCTGGTGTAAGTTATCCTGAAATCCTGAGGAAGAAAGTGACACCGCCCCTCTGACTCCATTATAGTCCTACAACACAAAACAACCTTCTGATCATCGTGAGGTATTTTTCATTCTTTCAATAAAAATGTCCATGCATGTTTGTTTCTGTCATTTGAAGCACAGTTGGTGACTTGGCATGTCCATCAGCCCAGTGTTTGCCATGCTGAGAGTATTTCTCTGACAACTTTCATGAACATGCATGCCTACATTTATAAGAAACTCATTCAGAATGAAGTCTAATTTGCATGTATGTATCATAGATCACTTCTCTGATCAGGTTACTTTAACCAAAAAATGTGAGAGTTTTTGGAGCATTTCTTTCTCGGTTTTTATCTTGGAGTATTGATGACTAACAGCAAAAACCTGCCAAGAGGGGTTTCCCTTTGTAAACTAAAGGCTTTTATACAAAATGCAATAGTGGCTTTTAGTTGCTTTAGCAAAACAACATGAACAATTATATGTTTCTTTTGTGTTAGGAAATGAATGGGAAAGAATATAATTGGTGCAGAAACAACATAGCTCTCTTTCGTTGAAGAGCATTTTAAAATCGAAGAAGTTTCAAGGGAGCTTTAAAGACCCCCTGCACTCAGAAATGTGCTTTATAAACAGATAACCCATCTTGTTTGCCTTATTATGTATACATATGGATTAGTAATTGTCTCAAATGTGGTAGCACATTTCATATTTCACTCTATCTTAACCGGGATAGTGGAGAGAAGGAGTTAAGTTGGGATAGCAGGATGGCACATGGCCATTCCTAGTTTGCATATTTCGTGCATATTTATAACTCTTCATATTATTAAGACGGGTAAAGTTTTAGGATGCTCCTATGCTAATTTTAGCAGTTCCTTAGGTAAAAAAAAAAAATCATAAAAATATTCAAAGGTTTATTATTTAAAGTTTAATAATTTAAGCTGATTGGTCTTTTAACTTTTGAAGTAGAACCAAACAACTAGTGAAGAAAGACTGGGTTAGCAGACAAAGCTGGGCGTTTCACTGACTGAAAGAAAGAAATAGCAAGTTGGAAGGTGCCTTGCTCCAGAAACGAGGACATGTGTACCAGCATGTTCATGAGCCTGAAGTCCTACAGTCTACATGGTCTTGTTCCTGCTTATCTGTCTGAACTTATTCTTCTTTATATACACTTTTGCTTTCTTAGGTCTTCTAGCTGTTGCACCCCAAACTGTGGAATTTATTGCCCCTATCTTTCTGTCACTGTTCTGTTGCTTGATTTTTTTTTTTTTTTTACTTCTCTTTCCTATGATTTCTTTGTAAAGTGGCCATGGGTATACGAAAGGCACTATATAAATGGAAGAAAGCAACTCAAGTCTCAAAACACTAAAACAAGTAAATGTCTTACACCGATCAGCTAATATAGACCGATGGACTACAGTCTGTAATTGTAGAACTACAAAGTGCACCTATGTAGTAAGTGGAGCTGATACAATGGACAGTGAGCATAGAAACAAGGATCGGTGTAGTTGTGTTGTCATGGTATTGTACTGGTTTGGGTATTAATTTTCTATATATTATCTGTATGTGTCATTTATTATAATTCATCTTTAAGAGCCTCCTCTTTTCTAGGAATGCTTTTGACAAAAGTTTGGAAGATAGTTGAAGGAATTCGCTTCCATTCAGCTATAAGAGCATTAAGTACTGATGTACGGGCCATGCTTTCTGCACGGGACGTTGTCATGCGGAAACAGGAAAGGGCCCTTAACTGTTGCCACACAGTTGTGTAGAATAATGGTTCTTGACACTGGGGTCTTGAAGTACCACTGCCCTGCACATTTTAAAATTCCTCCTGCTCCCAGTACACCTGGTGCAAGTATTCATATTCATATTCATACTTATTTATTTTAATAATACAAGTAGGTTAGTGGTTCATAAATAATTTCCACTTTCTGGAAAATATGTGTGTACCTAAGTATATAGTTAATCAATATAATCAGTATAATCAATGCCATTAGCTCTAAATGTTCAAAATGCACTATTTTTTCATCCAAGATATCTCACTTCATATGTAACTGAATACTTCATATTCATATTGAATACTCAACAGCAGCTGCCATAGGCATAGCACCTCTTTAAACTTTTCTGGACCCCTGAAGCACCACTGTAAAAAAAAAAAAAATCTGGCCTCGCCTCTAATATTAGACTTATTGCCCCTGCAAGGTTGTGGTTGCCATGGAAACCCAATTCTTGAAGCTCTTGATGAACAGTTCTTGTGTTGACATTGCTTCCTGAGGCAGTTTGGAACTTGGTAGTGAGTGTTGGAACCAAAGAAAGACAATTTTTCCGCACTTCAGCACTTGATGGTCCCGTTCTGTGACTGCATGGTCTACCACTTCATGGCTGAGATGTTGTTGCTCACAGACATTTCCACTACACAATAGCAGCACTTACGGTAGACTGGGGCCATTCCAGCAGGGCATAAATGTGATAAACTGACTTCTTGAACTTTTCTGCACAGCCAACTCTACTGCTCTGCTACAGTGTTTGTGTATGGAGAATGCAGGGTTTATTTTATGCACCTCTTAGCAATAGGATTGGCTGAAGTAGCCAAACCTACTACTTAGAAGGGTGTTTGCGTGCTATTGGCCATGTAGTGACCATGTGTTTTGAAACCATGTAAATACATTGAAAAGTAAATATAATAGAGCCTGGCTCTTTCGAATGTCCTTTATATATAACTGTATATGTAAAGTAACTGTAAATGTTTTAGAAAAAGATTATGTCTAAAATTATATGGTATAAAGAATAGCGATGTGTAGATATCTGAACTACTCCACCTAACTTGGTCCAAATTTGTTAAGACATATTTGTAAACTGCATTTTTGGTGTTGCCCATTGTCATTTTGTCCATATGCCAGTGTTTTGAGAGATGAATTTGGGTTTTTGTTTTTTTATTTTTTTGCTAGATAGCGATACTCAGGATCTGTCTTTCTTTCATCAGATGCATGTAAATAGTACAAACTGTAAAAGAAACACACTCTCAGAGCACAATAGCAATAATGTTGACCATCTTGTTTTTTTTTTTTTGTTTTTTTTTTAATATAGCACAAAAAGGGTTCTTCTGTTGTTAAAAGCTTGACATCTTAGCAATAGAAAAACCCTTTTTGGCGCTATATAGAACCCTATACAACACATTCTCCATCAATCTGAAGAACCATTTCACCATGCAATAAATCATTTAATCATGCAAAAGGTTCTTTGTTTTTATGGTTCTGTATAGAACCATTTTCTTTACTAAAGAACCCTTGAAAAACAATGTTTTAAAAAGTGTAGCACAAGAGTTTTTTCCATTTTTCCATTGAAACCCAGGCTTTTTCAGTACACCCAAAAATGTATGTAGCAGCTTAGTTTTGTACATCTTAGATGAGCTTGAACCTGTCACAGCCCAAAATACTAAACTATGCTCTGAGAGGATTATGAAGTGTTGACCAGAAATGTATCGATACAGAGAATAAGCAGTAATGTAACTGACTCAATGTTTGAGATGTTTGGACTGTGTAGTGTGTGTTTGTGTGTGCACACCTCTGTTCAAATTCAATGTTTTTTTGATTTTCTATGTGAAAATAAGTGAACACTTCCTCTACAGAGAACACACTTCTGCACATTTTAATGCACAGTTACTGTTTATTTGCTGAATTTAACATATTTGAAAACAAAATATAAAATGTGGCCTATGCAAAAGTTACGGCACATTTCTATTTTGTTTTTTTCCAATATGTCAGAATCATGCACTAAAACTAGCAGAAAAATGCCATTTTAGGTCTGTTCTCTGTGGAAGATGTTTTAACAAGACATGGAATTTGACTCGGGGTGTACAATTTTTTTGCACACATCTGTATGTTAACTCTGAGATGATGGCAATCTTGGATTTTCTGTTCCAGAAACAGACCAGAATGAGTGTAGATTAATTACAATGGCATCTTATACTGCTCTCTTGCAGGTGTACTAAGGTTTACTTGCTAGAACACCAGTTAAACCTGCAGGGTTTATGCACTAGACAGGCTTTGAGTTATGTTTTTAGACTTCAAATGAAAAAGGTTTTATTTTTTGTCATGCACATTCATGAAGATGTTGTTGGCATCTGTGAACGTCCTTCGGATCAATTTACTCAGATTTGAATAATGTTGATCTATAAAACTCTGAATAGATAGCTCAGTTCACTCACTGTTATAGCACCACTGTTACTTATGTGCATTTAGTGTAACACGGGGACAAAAACCCCAATTAGGGTCTCTATACACAATTACAAGGACAACACTTGCTTACTACTTGCAAACAAACAACACAGACTGAATAGAAAAAGGCGTACTGGAAGCCTGTATTAAAGGTGTACAGGAAATAGGAAAGAGCGTGCAGCTCTTTTACTGCCCTGCTGTGGCTCCACAGCAGAATTAGATTTTTAGGTAAAAATAAAATGATCCTCCTTTGCAGTAAAATTAAGCTGTGCTGATCGTTCAACACAGTTTTAACAATAAATGATCTTGAACACTTAAGTTAATGTGTTACTGCTAATTTACCAACTTTTAACCCTGAAGGTTGACGCACAGACTGCTGGTCACCATAGCAACACAGACAATCTCACCTAGCTAGTAGGTAATGAAAAAGCAAAGAAAAAGATTTAAGACTAACAACGATAATTTGGAGACGAATGGACTTATTTGAATTTATAATCACTCCAGCTGCTTTCCTGATATGTTTAATCTGTAAACTGTCAGAAACTGTCAATCATTAAAAATCACAAAGCTGAAGTCAGCTTTTCATTCAAACTTTTCCGTTCCACCTTAAATGGTGCAGCAATTACATTCTGGCACCTCAGGCACGATTTAAGGTGGAATGGGAAAATTTAAACAAGAAGCTGGCGAATGGGAAGCTGACTTCAGCCTTGTAAAGAATCAAACGTTGAGATACATTTTACAAGAAACTATTCTACTTTTGTGGAAAAGTTTCCTGCTGGAGATGTGAGAAAAGTGGCTATAGCTGAGCTAAAGCTTAAAGCAGAGCAAAGTATGTCAATAATGTCACAACAAAAGTAGCACTTTAAAACAATTAAACCCCCTTTTTAACACTATGGTTTCATATTTTATAGAAGGCCCATCTGTTCGTCCAGACAGTCCAGAGCAGAGGACTGTTCTGCTAAAGAAGTGGCCGGATCTGTCCTGGGAGGCGAAGAACTAAATACAGACGAAGCACTGCGTGTTACTCAAGGGTGCAGAGACGGAGAGGATTATCTGTGGGCCATGCCACATTCTAGCCAAAATAGTGCCACACCAGAATGCCCTCTATAACACAAACCAGATGGACTTAAAAAAAATCCCAGATGAGCAGCAGAAACGGGCGCTTCAGTAAAGAGAGCATAAAATGCAAGCAAAGGTGACAGAAAAGAATGTGGTCCTGAGGAGTAAAGGTGGTAGTAATCATGGGCATTGCCCTAAATGTGGGTATAATGAAAAACAGAAACATAGGCTGGCTCTTGCAGCTCTTTTATTGTTGATAATGTTTTCAGATAATATAGCTATGAATCACATAGATAGTTCAATAAGCTGCATTAATGTAACTCTAATCTTGCAGCAAGAAATTTGATTTCAAGTTATTAAAGGAACTGTATAAAAGTCAGATTTACACAGTTTTATTCTCAATCTATATACATGTCTGATGCATGAAGTTTGCTTTCTTTGTTTTGCACTGGAGCTATGAGGCTAATGTAGCTAAAAAAGCAGCAGATGATTATTACCAAGGGTGGATCTATAGGCGGGGCCACAGGAGCACTGGCCCCAAAAGAAATTTGATTGGCCTCTTAAGGACCCATCCAGCAGACACTCGCCACGTTTAGTCACGTTATTGACAAACTAGTTGGCCTTCAGTGAAAAAGGCCACTATGAGTAAATTGTCAAAGACAGTCAGGCACCACTTCCTTTTTATCTGTTTGATGTAGAACACGTTGGTTTCTGTAGACTGTACCCCCTATGAGTGCTAAGTGTTTGTCTGTAAATTACATCGCGAGTGGCAATTATAGGGGTCCAAGCACATCACACCTTACGGCACCAGTATAGGCCTTTCAGCAGATAGAACACAAATAACAGTGAGGTTTCAGAATGATCTCTGTTCATAATAACTGTTGAGGAGCGATCTTAAAAGGAGATTACCAAATTCATACACACTGACTTTGGTATGGTATGCAATAGGTTATTTTAAACAAATATTTCAAAACATTACAGAAAATATAAATATTAGCCTCACGATTCAATTTTACCATGTCTACTCCTGAATGTAAAACACATTGAATAATATATGTGTATAATGTGAATAATAGATACAAATATATTATAGAGATGTTGAGTAATTATGGAGCTCTTAGAAATTGAAGGCCCCATTACTGCCCCACCTACAAAAAATCCCAGTAACAGCAGTGATTATAACAGAACCACCAATTAGCACTGGGCAAACAGCAGATCATCACATATTTGCCTCAAAATGTATTGAATTGTTGAATAATTTCATGTAGACATAGTTTATGCTGTTTCTGGCACTATATGAAGTGTTGTCTGTAAACATGGGCAAAATTTAGACTTCAAGACTGCTAAACTACTGTTTTTAGCTATGCAAAATACTTCTGTCAATGTGTTTAGAAAACAGTAGGTTGGAAACCACTTAAGTAAGTGTATTTGAGATTATGCAAGCAGCATAATAACACTATGCAATTTGAAGCAAGTGTGTGATTATTTAGATATGCTGCTTGCATGATGCTATAGGGTGGATATTAGCTCCCATTACAAATTAGGTACATTAGCTTTGTAGCTTCAGTGTAAAAATAAGGAAGCAAACTTTGAACACCAGACGTTGTCTTGGCTAAGCGACTGCATTTGGAGTAAAGAGGAAAGTGTATACAATGTGTATAAAAGATTCCTGTGAATATTTCAAAGTAACAATCAAAAGTAACATGATTCCACACAGAAACATTATTATTTATTTATTCATAGGTCTTTACAGTAAATAATGGAAAAAGGGATTCTAGTGATTTGAAGAATGCAAAAACAAGAATAAAAGGATTCTACACAGAAACAAAGCCTAATCAACACATCCATTTACTTACACTTACTATATATTTTGGTCAAAGTGAGGGGTTTAAGTACAGTAAGCTGAGCCTGGATAAGCATAAAAGAAATACTTCTACTTGAAGTGACAAATGTGGCATAGTTTTTAACTTATGCACCAACCTTGTGAGTGTTGACTGTATTGGTACAAACCAATACAGAATCATAAGAAGCTCCTTTGTGGTTTCTTTAACCCCTTGCAGTGAAATAAACATGGCATGATTGGAGTCTGACTGGAGTGTGATGATTGTTCTTGATGAGTAATGAAAGGAAAAAAACTGCAATATACCTTTATATGCTGCAGACTATTCAGACATACCTGTAGTTAGAGTAGTTCTACATTAATCACTGCTTGGTACTCTGTCCACTGAATCTCTTTTGACCCTTTTGGCAGGTCTTGCCTTCAATACACTTATTACAAAGTGATAAAATGCCAAAACTGCAAGATAATGCAAAAAAACTAGACTTATATAGTATTTGTTGTGCTGTAAGGATCTTCTGTTATGTTAACTGTGACTCTTTAGGACCTGGAGGGAAAACATTGTAGGTACAACGGAAGAACATGAAACCACAACATCATCTTGCAACGGAGCCCCACCAAGCAAGTGAGCGGTGGAGACATTTTTTGATCATTTTGTGAGGTATTATTTTTTCTTTAAATGTACCAAAGATCTATTGTCACCATGCATATCATAATATACTAAAAAAAGGAAAAAGTTTGTGTAATTTTAAGCATAGTTTGCATTTCCATCAGCCTCAGGGATTTACCATGCAGTGCAGTAGTAGAAAATGCGTGGTCAGAGTTTTGTTTGACAGCTTGCAGGAAATCTGATAATACGCGCTCCTACATTTTAAAAGAAGCTTAAACTTTAAATGAAGACTGATTTGCATGCAAAGTAAAAAATTACAGATGTGAGATCACTTTTCTAATTAGTTTCCTTTGGATAAAAATGCAATAGTTGCTGGTTTATTTCTAGGAACTGAAAAAGTTTTCAACCCTGCAGCTGTGGACTTACATAATATATTTAACCAAATGTATTGAAGAAATAGTTCAGCAAAAGTCAAGTAGCATCATGCAAACTGCATGCCTAAATCGAGCTGTAAAGTAATCGTAACCGTCCATTGCAGAAATTATTTGACTGATGAAGTTTGATTCTCTTTGCTTGTGTGTGTGTGCACGGGTCTTTTTGTAGTATGTTGCCTTGAGGCAACGTTGTGCAACAAAGGAAAGAAATGACACAGACTGTCATACGAAAAAGCAGGATTTTTACATATAAATATTTGGAATGACACTAAACAAAGTCAACAATTCGTTGATCTTAAAATATATTAAAAATACTAACAAAAACATTTTATTAAAAAAAATATAAAAATGATGAAGCAAGGAATGTCAAGAAATGTATTAATTTCTTGTACACCAAATAATCATTTAACCCAGAAATAACAGTTAAAACCATGCTGAAGCATAAAAAGAATCAAGTAATTTTGTGAAGCAATTAGAATTGCAACATTAACTATGAATCACTATACAGTGAAGAAAATGGGTTTCTTACCTTGAGGCAACATTGTGCAATTGAGGGCTAAATAAACATGCTTACATGGTATCTGATACTTAATGTCATTCTGCTATTTATAAAAATGGACACAAGTATGGACAAAATTTGTATTTCAGGATAGCTGCTACCTCTGTGTTTAGCAATGTACTAGAGTGATTTGCAAATAATGTCAAAAACAGACGTGAATTCACTTTTCTGATCAGGTCAACTTTGATACTTTGGATGTTTTTTGGATTATTATTGATGTACTGTGTATGTTCTATAACACACAGGGGTACAGAGACAGGGAGGATTATCAGTAGGCCATGCCACACCCCAGTCTGAATGGACATGTGATACAGTGCCCTCTAAAGCAACACCCAGCGGAACGTGAAAAAATGGCCACAGAATTGGAGGAGCAACAGAAACAAGTGCTACAGAAAAGTGAGCACAAATTACAACCAGATAAAGAAGTCGTGTCAAGGCCGAGACTCAGAAGTCTCACTAGGAATCGCCCTAATAGTGAGTATAATTCACAACACATATGGAGCTCACTTATGTACAAGTGTAGTTGTTGATAACCAGGTTTCCTGATAAAGAAGCTTTGAAGCCAGGGCATTTAACCTGAAGTTATTAAAGAAATATTTCAGGGAAAAGTCAATTTTACACTTACTTCAAATGTAGTCGATCAGCCAACATGTTTAGTCATGTCTGAAGTTTGCTTCTTTAGTTTTGTACAGGAGGGGAGTGTGCCTATGTTCCCAGGGCCCCAAGTTTAGCTATCATATCCCAAAGTGTTACATTAAGGGAACCTATGAAAGGGTTTCCATGCTTGTGGTTCATCAAAGGTCATACAGGGAAAAAAAGAGGAGCAAATTTTTCCAATAGAAATGCATTTTGAATAAGTGTGCTAATTAACTAGCTAAGCAAACTTTGCAATTCAGTCCATTTTTTGAAAAATGAGAGTGTAGAATAGATAAATGTTTCAAATTATTGCTTTGTCTTAAGTGTGGCACACCTAAGACAAATTGCTTTGTCTTTTTCATGGTTGCTAGTTGTGTAGCCCATAGCTTGCTAACTAGCATGTTAACAGAATAAAGTAACAAATTTGAGATGGTTTAGGGGAAATGTTGAGGGGAAAATCAATAAGGTCAAGTTAAAAACAGTGTTAACACAAGTGGTAGATGTTGCTGAGGATGTGCTCAAAGATTCCATTGTAAGCACAAATGCAAATCTTGCTAATGTTTTGCAATGCTGAACAACACTATTTTAACGTCAATGTTGTGAAGTTCAAAATGTATGACTAAAACCATTTAAATGCTCCGTATCACTGAATTGATTTCTATTCTTGTTCCCTGAAATGTTAGTCAGAATGTGTTGTAATAAGGGAATCTTTTTGGAAGCATCTTTTTATGTTGAGAAAATTTGATTGAGGTAACATGGAAACATTGCCCATGAAAATTTCAATAAGGGAACATACCTGGAAATATAGGGCTGTTTCCAATATTGCAAACAGGGTATATCAGGCCAGGGAACATAGGGCCCAAGTAGCAAAGAGCTGTTGCCTAGAAATTTCTGTGAGAAAATGAATGGTCTAGAGAACATATGACCCTGAGAGCTCAGGTATGACCCTATACTGGAGCTACAAGACTGATGTAGCTGACAAATAATACAAGCTTATACTCCACCAATCAGCATCATGCAGACTGCACGAATAAATCGAGTTCCATTGCTTGTTAGCTACATTAGCCTGGTAGCTCCAGTGCAAAACCAAAGAAGCTTCGGATTGACTACATTTGGGGGAATGGGAAAAATTGTGTAAATTAGGTTTTTTGCCAAACTATTCTTTTAAATTTAGATGTTGTACATTGATGTGGCCTGTTTCATCCTTTCTATTATTATTTTTTTAATTTATTTATAATTATTTTTATTATTTTTTTTTTTTACAGTGAATGAAGACAGGGCTTCTGTTGATTTGAAGAACACAGAGGGTCTCAACCAAGTATAATATCATAATTGATTCAGACACCAGAATGTCTTACTGATTGGCATTGAAATGCAGTCAGCAAAACAACTACGAAAAACAAAACTTCTTTTCTAAAAAATGCTTTTCTGAAAATATGTTATATAGAAAGCTCTAGTCCAAGATAAATAAGCTAGAGGCCTCTAACAGCATTTCAATGCATTGCTTTTGTTTCTATCAGGCATCAACATCATCCCCATTTCCACCCCCCCAACCCACCCCATCCATGCCCCTTTTAACCACACTCTACCTCTTCTCTGATAAACTATGGGAGCAGCTATATTGATAACAATTATACACACTAAAATAGTTTTTATTTGGTGGTCATTGGCAGTATTCATATGCCTAAACAACAGCGTGCTTAACTAAAATCACTGGATCCAATATGAGCTTGTTGTTTTCAGGATAGGTGTACATGACTAGCAATTGTGAGCCCCACTGTGAAATTGAAGTCACACAGTGATTGTTCTGGGCCTGGTTTTCCAAAACTATTGGCGGTAGTTGTTGTATGAGAAACTGAAGACTTCTTTAAATGACATTATCAATTATCGACATACTGTAAACGCTTTGTTGTCTCACAGATTATTCTGTCTATTTTTGTAAAGTTTGATATAGTTGTACTGGGTGGGTGGGGGAACAGGGGACACTGTTATTTTATTTTTTCATCTGTCATCTCTTTTCATTTTTTTAATCGCTTTTTTCTCTTTACAGGTAATCTTTCATTTCAAGTACCTATTAAGTACCTCATTCCTATAGTAGGAATAGGAGCCCCAGTACATCTTGTGGTGACAATCTGTCTGACTCTCTACATTTGTTCTGGGAAATTGCTGTTACTGTTAACAGTTCCAGTCAAAAGTGTGGACACACATACTGAGGAAAGGTTTTGCTTTAATTCCTTTTATCGAAGCAATTATTTTATTTATAATCAAATTTATGTGAGGACATCAAAACGATAATATGGAATCATGCAGTGGCTAAAAGTGTTACACAATTCAAAGCAATCTTCTATTTCAGATTCAGCAGCTTTGCAACACATTTCAAGCACTTAAACATAAGCTTTTAGATCTAAATGTTCTCCTTGAAGATGATTAAATTTGTACATTCTATTTGGTGTGTCCAAACTTTTGTCTGGTACTGTACATTTTATACTTTTTACTTGAAAATTCATTTAACTAACTTGAACTGCCACTGAGCAGCCAGCTGACCATTATTACTGAGCCTGAGGTCAGCACACATTCTTGCCATTCGCTCCATTAAGGTGCAGCTGGCTGTGCTTTCAGTGGATGAAATCAATGGTGCAGTATAAGTTACTGAGCTGCTACACAAATACTGCTATGCTTTATATTTTTCTTTTGTAATATCTATTTTTCAGTGAAGATGTACTTAGCTGCTATGAACAGTGCTGCTATATATATTATAACGTGTCTTTGCAACTGTATAAATAAACTGGTATGATTCCTGATACTGTTGCCTGTCTACAATTCATTATATAGTCAATTGCATTTTTATTAGTGAGTAGTCAGATTGATGGAGAATGCTGTGTATGGTTCTATATAGAACCTTTTTCACAATGGTTCTATATAGCACCTAAAAGTGTCCTACTTTTGTTATGATGTCAAGCTTGTATCAATAGAAGAACACTTTTTGGTGCTATATAGAACCCTATATATATTTTATTTATGTGTTCACTTATTTCATTACAAAACTGTAGATATTTCTGTGAACCGGCAGTGCTTCCACATATCTAGTGAGTATTCATGACGAACAGTTGTTTATGACCATCATTTGTGCACTAAATACTGAAGAACAAATTAGATACATCATTTAAAAAAAAAATCAAATCCTTCAAAAGTTCAAAATTTGTGATTCTAAAAAACTGGAAAGTAAACTTTAAAAGTTGTTTTGTTTACTTGAGATTTCACACTAGATTTGCCTCTAATGAAATCTAGCCTGTATTATTTAACACTCATGTACTCAGCTATAAAATGTATTTAGCTTACATCATAAATGATAGACAACACTATACAATAGTAGATGTTAGTAATTACTTTTTTTTGATAGTTACCTCATCTTACCATTGTATTGCTGATTTCACTTAATGTAGCCCACAAAGCAGCACTGCTGAAGTGTACTGGGTAAATGATTAGTATGGTCATAATTCCATATATAGTTAAAAAAAAAAATAATAGCATTATTAACCAGTTAATCACATTTGTAAATACCATTTCACTCTGGAAAAATAAGGTGATTTTTCCTGTTTTCCATTAGACTATGTAAAAAAATTGTGTTGTATTATTTCTACTCTCTGCTGACAACTGTTTAAACCTCCAGTTACAGTAATGTTACAGTAATTCACATAGAGCAGTGTTTCTGGACCCTGGTCCTGGAGGCAAATTCTTTCCATTACTCGCTCGGTGTCAGCCTGAATACTGTTTACTGTGCATTTTGTTAGATCAAATTACAAATTCTTGCAAAAGCTTGCAACTTCGTACTGAAAAATGCTTCAGAGTGATTGTAAAAAAACGCAGTTATAATGGAACAATAAAGAGAAAGAGAAGAATTAAGGCCTATAGTTGCATTTTTTAAAGATTGTCTCAAATTTGTGCATGTATTTGCATTATCTCTATACATGTTAGTAATGAGGTACAAAAAAATATCACTGCTAAAATACATCCTTGCAAGATTGCTATATTTGCTCCAAAACACAGTGCAATGATGTTGCATAGGAGGTTAAATATTTTTTTTTCGCCTTAAGTGATGTAACTATACAGTTCAGACCACTACAAATATAATAAGATGCTCCTTTCTGGACCCCTAAAGCTGGAGCTGTTTTATGTGCATACTTACTGACTGTCATTTGTACAGTAATGTAATGATGTATTAACAGACATTCATTGCAGTGATTCATACACGTCATGATATCAGATTGGTATGTGCTGAGTATTCTTACTGAGTAATGAAAAAAGTGTGATGTATCTTTAAAACCTTGCAAGACATTCCAAGCTCTACAGTAATGAAATCATTTCCTGGTTTCCACTGGATCTTTTCGTATCCTTAGAGCTGCACTTGTATTCCTGCAATGCTCTTGCAAAAGCATGAACAGTAAGTGAACCCTGACAACAGGACTGATATATTGGCTGCTCTGTCAGGATCTTCTGTTGTGTTAACAGTAGAAGCAATTGTGCTTCTTTAGTATCTGGAGGGAAAAAAGGGCTGGTGTAAGTTATCCTGAAATCCTGAGGAAGAAAGTGAAACCGCCCCTCGGTCTCCATTTTAGTCCCACAGCTCACAGCAACCTTCAGATCATTGAGAGGTATTCTTTATACTTGTTTTTTGTTTGTTTGCTTGTTTGTGTCTGTCATTTGGAGCATAGTTGGTGACTTGGCATGTCCAT
>JAILXH010173764.1:3108-17562 GCA_023558415.1 Piaractus mesopotamicus
CGCTGGATATTTTTGGTTGGTGGACGATTCTCAGTCCAGCAGTGACACTGAGGTGTTTCAAAGCTCCAGCAGCACTGCTGTGGCTGATCCACTCAGACCAGCGCAACACACACTAACACACCACCACCACGTCAGTGTTACTGCAGTGCTAAGAATGATACACCACCCAAATAATACCTGCTCTGTGGGGGTCCTGACCACTGAAGAATAGGGTAAAAGGGGGCTAACGAAGTATGCAGAGAGACAGATGGACTACAGTCTGTAATTGTAGAACTACAAAGTGCTCCTATATAGTAAGTGAAGCTGATAAAATGGACAACGAGCGTAGAAACAAGGAGGTGGTCATAATATTATGCCTGATTGGTGTGTGTGTAATATATATGTGTATATATATACACATGTAGAGAGAGAGAGAGAGAGAGACAGAGAGAGAGACAGAGAGAGAGAGAGAGAGACATGGGATATACATATACACTATATATGATCCCACGTCCTGACCTTGTATAAAAACGAACCTGCCTGTGTGGGATGTGTCACTGAGCCATGATTAAGTGCCTTTTACTAGCTGTGCAATGCTTGGCTGCAAATCGAGCATCAGAAAAGTTGCCTAGAGCCTCGACTTGATGACATCATGGAAAGGAATTCCCTTTGACTGCAGTGCACTGGCTCTGTTTAGAAGAGCTGCTACGGAAAAGATGGAGTGAGAAATGATGTGAGAGGTGACCCAAAGGAGAGATAAATAGACAGAGGAGAGAGTTCACAGCGATATCACCAGCCAGAATAAATGGTTATTCAACACTGCGACACTAAAATAATACGTTCTGACAGCAGCCTGTCAATCATCAATAACAAATAACGACAGAAGATGAGTGATGACTGTTTTACATTGTTGATTTTAAAAAACATTATTTTTCATCATTTTCTCAAGCCATTTAACAGAGCCAGGTAGAGACGGCATATCAATATTGATGGATATAAGCATCAAGCTGAAGTCAAAAATCTAACAGTTCTGCTTGACCACAGTCCTGTCTGACTGACTCCCCCACAGCACTGGGACCACCAGTATAACAAAAAAAGACAGAATTTTGAGCCAGAAAGACATGGAGGTCCTCATATCAGTTAACCCCAAACTTGTGTGATTCTTGATAGATGCTCAAAGTTGATACTCATTCCGATACTTTAGTTTCCATACCGATTTCTGAACGATACTTTTTAATTCCGAAAATAAAACGGCCAGGGTTCACTGGGCAGGCCCAAAGTTTTATTCCACACTTCCATAACCTAAGAGCTGCATATTCAGTTTGCTTAGAAATCCCTGTAGTTACTGAATAATGAGTCTTAGCATGTAACAAGCCTGGGGATTTTAAGGGGTTAAAGCAGAAATAAATGTGAGGTACAAGAAGTATGTGTATTAATCAAGACCAATCAAGAAGCACTGACACTACCAACATAAATACAGAATATAGTTTAGACAGCCACAGTTCACTGGGAATGCCAGTTCTTTTTCCAGACATCATAAAAACAACTGCCATCAATAATATATTGGTAATTGTTTTAGAATGATTGGTCACTGTGCTCTGGCGCTCTGGCGTTAAGTGTGTATTCGAATGGCTAGCTTTTGTGGGTTTTAACAATCTAGTTTTTTTGCTGTGGTATCAAATTAGTATCGAGAACCATCCAATTTCACTGGTATTGTGACAGATAGGCCAGATAATGATTAGGTAGCAACACTGGATTCCTCTGGGCACATGACACTCTTGTTTGGTTCTTGGAGAGAGCTCTAAACACCTGAAAACTGAACCTTCTGAAGGGCTACACCTGCCACCCTAATGCCCACTTCTAAGAAACACATAACCCATTACAGAGAAGTCCTGTTACAACACTGTAAAAGACTTAAAGGAGGCCCAACACTGTGAAGAATTCCTGCTCGGCAAGTGATAGATGTTTTGCACTGTATAAGGAAATGGGAATTCTCTGTCTGTGAACAACTTTAAAGGCAGAACACAGTGTGCTTGTCCTTTACCTCATGTAGACAATGGCCTGCTGTACAAGCCATAATGCTTTGTTATGTTAAAGGAGAAGTCTAACAATTTTTCAAAACGTGTGCATAATTCAATCGCTGAGCTGTAAACACAGTCAGAGTGGTTCGATGTGAAATGGTTTGTTGTAAAGAAACTCACTGACCTTTTTACAGTGGTGGCGATAGGAACCAGGGGTCACAATGCTTCCAATTCAAATAAAGCCATTCTATTTACCAGTGAAACTGCATGTCTTTTCTGATAATGGTAAATCTGAAAAAGTAAGTTTCCTTAAGGGACTATTTTGCCTCACAATACCCTGAATGTAGCTCTCTACCATGAAAAAAAAAACAAAAAAAAAAAACAACATTTTAGACCAAAACTCTTACCTCAAAACAATCATAAAATACTGTCACAGGCATCAAGCATTTAATGTAATAACTTTCTGTGAGGGAGCTTTTAGACACGGATGTCTGGTTCCTATCACCACCACTGCAAACAGTTCTGATTCAGTAAGTCATCTATAACGGTGCATTTCACATTAAACCACTCGGAATGGTTGGCAGAAGTTTATACCTATATTTAATATTCAAATTAACCCACTCGGAATGACCTGTTACAGCTTAAAACATTAAAATATTGGTATAGGCTATATTTAATATTCTTATATTAACCAGACTGCTATCAAGGGCTGTCGCATTCATTATATTTTAGCTGATGAATAATTGTCATTTAAATAGTAGCGATTAATGATTTAATGGTCTTTGCTTGTTCACAGCATTCAACTATTAAAGTGGCCACACTGGCTTAGTAGCCATCTTGCTTTACTACTTAGCTAACACTATCAAATTTATGCACAGAAAATGCTGAACATGTGACACAAATGTCAGAATCATGTAGCGAAGCCACGCTCATATTTTCTCTTGAGTGCACTTTATTATTTATTAACTTCATTAAGTTAGTACTTACTTGGTTTATATACGTTCCATTATGTGTCTCAAAGAATGTATGAAGCGCTTTCTTTTACTTACATTTATTTGTCTCACAATTTGCTTGTTGCGGCTTACTGTTATTGTGAATCTAATGACAGTTGAAAATGATTTCACTCAGCTTTAATAACTGCAATAAGCTCAAATAATTGCGATTAGGCGATTATGCAAAAATTGTGACACACCCACTGCTATCATGAGCAAACAGCTCTTAAGTTTGTTTCACTTTTGCTTTGTTCCAACTATCAGATGGTAATTCTTGTTATTATTGCCAAGCATAGCTGGATAAAGACTCACTGATCTTTTCTAAAACATTCCTTCTTACGTTCCATCAAGTCAAATGAGCCTTTGAATTCTTGTCCGACCGGAAAAGGCAACGTGAGACAACAGACTTTATGAGGCGGTTAGGTTAGTGCTTAACTAAGGCAGTAATAAGGAGGCCATTCAAACGCAAACCCAAGGTCCTATGTGCAATTTCCTGTCCTATCAGGTGTTACTTTGTATTAGCATTAACGTTGCCCATAGGCCTACATGTTGCCAAGGTCAGCAGAATGTTCCGGTTTAATGATTGCATGCGGGATGTAAAGATGATCCGAGCAAGCTGACTGCAGGCCTTGTGCCGCAGGGGCGAACAACGAGTCCACCCGGCGCTCCACAGCGTACCAGGCTCTCGATTTCTAGGAATCGCCTGCTCTTGAAGGACAAGCACCCAGATTAAATTGCAGACACTATCCGTCACTTTCTCTCTTCCACTCTTTCCATGACCATTCCACCCTGTCCTGCTCTCACTTTCTGTATCCACACCTCCACTCCCCCCTGCTTCAAATCCCACCCCTCCCTCTATCTTTCCCATCCTCGACACTCATCACTTGTTTGATCATGGCTTGAGCTGCGCCCCTCTTGCCAGCTTAGAGCACATTCGTAACGCCATAGGACAAAGTTTCCGTCGGCGGGATAAGAATACAGAGCCAAGGGAGTTTATCGGGGCGATGATGTCTGCTCAGAAGTGTTCCAGGGTTCCAGGCTGGGTTACATAGGATTCCCAGCCTTGACTGACCCCTAGGGAGGTCAAAAGTATTGTTGCTTTAGTGCCACGCCATTACCAAACAATACAAAAAAAGGGTAACAATGTTATTATTTTATTATTAATTTTATTTTTTATTCTATAATAGTGGTGGAATCAAGTTAAATCGGTACCACAATCCAGTCTAACTAAAGATTTCTGGAATGCACGTCAGAAAATGACCAGAAAATGATCCGAAAATGAAACGCGATGACCCCTACTGTGACTGCCAGTATACTTCCAAGGAAAAAAGACATTTCAAAGCAAAAGATGTGTTTTTAAACCAAAAACACGCACTAGTTTGAGTTCTTACAGCACTGTCTGCTCTGGCTGCTGTATAGAACTTCTAACCAGTGCAAGTTCTGAGACCTCCTCCTGAAAATGACTGGTCCGTTTGTCACACCGGACCTTACTCATTACAGGTGTAGATTTGACCACCTTTATTGACGTACGAATTGATTCATTGAAGTTGTGTATGACGTGGAAACAAGCAGAGATTTGAGTGCAACGATCAACCAGCTTTAGTGCATGAAATCAAGCGCCAGCCTACCGGTACCTCATTTACATGTTATTCACACGAAGCGCACACTAAATTACACTGATAATTGTTTTGGTTAGTTAACTGCAAACAAGGCATTTTTTCAAGGTTGTTAAATCGTTACTCTCATCTACACACTTTCCTATCAGACATAACAATAATAATAATGATAATAATAATAAGAAGAAGAATAACAATAACAACAACAACAGCAACAACAATAATTTCCTTAAATATTTATATAGAACTTTGCATGCCGGTGGCAGCTCAAAGTGCTTCACAGACAGGTGATAAAATACAGTTATAAAAATTATAAGTATTAATTTGGAGTTATAAGAAAATCAAGATCAAATTAAAAGATAAACACCACAAGACAAGTTAAAGAGATACATTTTTAGATGCTTCTTAAAAGTGAGCACTGAGCTTGACTGTCTAATAAAAGGTGGAATTGAGATTCACAGTTTAGAAGCATAATAACTGAACAGGGCCTCTCCATGTTTTCTGTACTTCACAGAAAGCCAATATCTGCAGCTCTAAGATCACGTACCGGAACATAAACAGACAGACACTCTGTGATGTAGGTAGGCGCTTTAAGGTCATTTAGAGCCTCAAAAACTAGTAGCAGAACTTTAAAATCTATTCTGAATGATACAGGCAGCCAGTGCAGTTCTTTTAAAGTGGGAGTGATGTGATCTCTCTGTTTTGTTTTTGTCAGGATGCGCGCTGTCGCATTTTGTACGAGTTGTAAAGGATGTATTGTTTTCTAAGTCCAGTAAGAAGAGCATTACAATAATCAAGTCTGCTTGTAACAAATGCATGAACAAGTCCCTCTGAGATAGAAACAGATAGCAAATTTCTCAAATGACAGCAAGCTACTTTAGTGACTGCGTTTACATGCGGGATAAAACAGACATGACTTTGATCGTAAAGATACACCAAAGATTAAACTGGCGAATAACAAAACTTGGCGAAATACACTTTTTATGTCCAGATCTGACCATAAGCAACTTTGATGAATAAGGGCCAGTATCAGTATCATCACTGAATAGAGGCCCAATCGTTCAACTTCCACATGTAGATTTTGCGCTGTTAAGTGTTCTTGAACTGCGCGTTGAGGGGTGGTTTGATTTCGTTTGGTTTTTCCTTTGTTTGAGCTGCGAGCTAATAGAAATAAGTGAGCCATTTTGAATTTGTGGTAGATGATCAAAGCAATACTGGGGACCTCAGAATTCAATCTGCAACCTGCCATGGAATATTTCAGATGTTAATTATATCATATTGTCGGAAAAGCTGAAATAGAATGCGTATCGCCTTTGATTCTGCTTAAGAATGCTGAACTTCATTATGTTGCAAAACGGTGCCCCCATCACTCTAGTTCATACGGACACTTCATTTTCTGGACGTTGCAAAGACAACTGTCAACATTACTACGTTGGTAATCGTTTTAGAGTGTTTGGTTAATGTGTTCTGGTAATAAACTTGTTGGTTTAGCATTTGAATGGTTAGCTGTTGTGGGTTTTAAGAATAGAGTTTAGAAACAAAGGACGGTGCTTCATGGCATTTCTGCTTTTCATGTGACATCAAATTGGTAAAGAAACTCCTAAAATGGGTATCGACTAGTAAAATGTTGGTATTATAACTCCTCTGACCCCTCTATTCTTAAAATGGGTATCGAAATGTTGGTATTATAACTCCTCTGACCCCTCTATTCTGAGTGATGGGGTGCAATTTAGAGCACAGTTGCAAGGCAAGTGTTGCCTTGTTGCTGTTGTTCTGAGATCAGCTTTGCTCTTCTTCTTAGGGCTTCTTAGGGTTAGAACTCTGGAAATGTTTCTAGACCAGAAAAAGACTCCGATCTGGAGCCTTAAACCTACACTGCAGGCCCACAGCTATACAGCTTGATTTCTGAGGCCTGTATCGTCTCACACTGAAATGTGAGAAGATTCTGAATTGAATTAGGGTTCTGAGCAGACCGGTTTACAAATCAAATCCATCTGCTGCTTTATACGGCACAAATCTGCTTACATCTTCATTTCATCACGCTGAATGCTGATGACATTAAGGAAATTGCCTGTTTGCCTTTCTGGGAGCTTAGAAAGAAGCTGGGCTAGAGTCAAAGAGAAAAAGCCGGAGTACACAGACACCAGCAAGCATATACAAGAAGTGTGAGGAAAGCAGAAGTGGCTGGTGATACATCTGACTGAGCAACACAAGTGTTTTGTTGTAGATCATGCAAATTCAGTTTACTGGGAGGTACTGGCACAGTGAAATAGGCTTTATATAAGCCTTTTTTTTTTTTTTTCTAATTAGAGCACCAAGAGATGCTGACAGCTCTGCCCTTTCCTGACAACAGTCCTGAGCATGTGACTCCCAGAGTACCGCCCAAGGTTTGAAATGTACTGACCAGTACTAGTTGGTTGAATGCGGCCTTCCCTTAGACAGTAAACAGGTAACATCATTTCTTTGGTGTGGCATGGCACACGTGACCTCATCCAGTTACCAACATTAATGTAGAAAACTAAAGGAGAATCCTTAAGATTCTCTAGCAGCAGATACAAGATGGCTGCAGCATGTTGGTCATTCAGGGATACACATCTAAAAAGGGGCATAATTACCCCTAGCAGCTACTGATCGAGCCAACAATGAGCCAACACCAGAGTCATCCTGCTTCACATGGATAAACAACATCTTAATTCCCTAGGACAGCCAGCCACTCTCCAAGGTGCTGAAACCGCACCCTCAGGCTAGTTTCAGCACTCATGTTGTGAACAGCCATTTTGCTTGGGAAGCCAGGTGAAGCTGGAACCAAGCCTAGTTGGCTCCTGTTCAGCCAGCTGAGCTCCAGCAACTCACACCTCCATCGTGCTAGATGCATCCCCAAGAACACAGGGAAGGAGTCATACCTATGCCCGGCCACCAATTACCAGAGCGTGCAGTTTAGCATCTGATTGAATAATATCATCACCAATTAGTCTGTGGATGGTAGATAGAGCTGTAGGAGTCAGAAGAGGATGGCCATCAGCTTGGACACAAAGAAGGTCTCTTGGTCAGTCCCTATAGATTCAAGCTCAGCTAGTCGCTATTGCTTTGAAAGTTACTTAGCAGCCTCTATGCAGCATGTTGCATCATCCATCAAAATGAGAAGGTACCTCTGATTGTGGAGTACTGGACCAACTCAATGTGTGCTCCAACTCACTGAAATTTTACTCTGATGATGAAATAGGAGGACTAGAGAAGCGGATGAGATGTCTAAGTGCATAGAACACCTTGAATGAGAACTGGTAGACGTTCCCACTCAAGTTGCCGTATGGTTGGAGCCTCTGAGGTCTTCAAGGAAGCTTGGCAACAACAGTCCCCTTCAGGTCATTCACTGAATATATCTAGGAAATGAAGAAATAGATCAAAAACATTTAGATCAAAAACATGTCCATCTTCATTCTCATTCATTTGGCTAACTAGTTCCTCACAACCTGGCAGGGATCTTATACTGCGGAGGAACTGACAGGCCCAGTGACTTGCAGTCTCCAAGTCATGTAAGTGAAAAGAGGAAAAATATATCAGTCTAGACCGCAAGCCTATCTTCTCAGGTCCCGCAAACATCAAAAAGGAGCCAAAAGCAAGATCCCTGGTTTGATGACGAAAAGAACTGGGACAGGGGCAAGCAATGGTCAAATTTGTGGACTAGTGTGCCAGTCTATTCCCCTTTGAACCTGAGCACACTTCCATTGTGCAACTCAACATCTGGTGGCTCCAAAAACCTGACTTGGACTTTACGCTGCAGACTTATTCTTCCAAAATTGGACTTGGTGAAGTCTTCGCCAAAGAACTTGACAGAAATCAACGTCCCAACATCCATTCCACACGATGCCCTGGCCAGCAAGTGGGCCATCATACCTTATTGACAGGTATGCCTGCCCTAAAGACACAAACACCTAGGTCAAAAATGGTTTCTTCTGCATTAGGATTTCTTATTCCAAGAGCATCTACAGGTAGGTCCCAGCATGGAAACACAGGTGGCATCTACAGAAAACATGCCCTTTGGTCAGATCTGAAATACCTTCTTGCATCTGCTCAGCTCCCCCTGAACCAGTAATTTGCCAACAATAAACATACTATGGCCCAAGCAATACAGGCGGGCCGATAATATCAGACTATATTGACGACCCGCAATTTTATCGGCTGAAAACATTAATGCACTATTAACTGGCTGCTTTTCTTGACCGCAGTACTGCCAAGATTTGGACTGGCGATCTTGCCACTGGGCAATCCAATATCAGTCATCACTGTTTGACAATATGGCAGCCCTATGAGCTGAAATATAAATATACAGTTACGTTGGTAGACATTTTCGAGTATCAGAATTTAGCCCTCTTCAATCGGCTGCACATTTTTTATATTGTTCAGGCCCTGAAACGTACACACTGGCATGTAGCTAACATGTGAACTACACTGATCTAACAAATTCACACAGTTCGCCTGTCTGACCCCAGCCCAATCAATGCTACTTTGTTTGGTTTTCACCAATAATAAAGCTGCATTATATACGAGTTCTTGCTACAACTGAAAGAAGCAGCATTACTAAGTCAGGGAAAGAAAAAAATGCTAAAATATGGTGTGTGTGCCCTGCTGTGGGTCAACCTGTAAAGCCCGAAATAACAGTTTAAAGGTCAGAGGTGTCGGGTCGGACTTCGCAGGAGTTTCTGCGACCACATCATACGTCTTTACTTATAAACGTCACATGCTCAGACTCAAAAAGAAGGCCCAGCTCAACGTTGTACTGATAAAGATATGATGACAATAGTAGATGATTAACTCACATACTTGGAAGACACATCCTTCACCAAGTTTGACCGAGTTCTCTTTGAATACTCTTTCAACATGCTCGCAATCTTCAGATTCTTCCACATGTTGAAGGCGTCAGAAGCAAAACTGATACTACAAATGTTCTTCGGCATGTTGCATGCAGGTACACATTTCCACCAGAGAGGTCTCCAAATCCCTAAATCTTACATAGTGTGGCTTTAAGGAAGGGCGATAACTCAACAAGCACATGACACAACCTTTTCTGTGATGCCTGCTCAGCAACAAACGAAGCGTACTTCAGAAGATCTGAAAAATGGAAGCCATTTGAAGAGTTAATAAACCTTCACAAGTCTGAAAATCATTTCACTTCTCTGATTAGCATACCTTCTCCGGCTTATTTGGATGTGCTTCTCCTGGAACAGGCATCCTCTTTAACATTTCTGGCAATGTGCCTACCATTCATCATCCAGTACAGCCTGAACTGTGGTTTCAGGATTTTCTAGAATCAGCTGCAGCACAGAAGTGGTGACTCCAAATCAGTGCATGACTGGACACAGTTAGTAACAACCCAACCTGGTGCACAACAGTAATCTAACCTGACAGTGCAATCTATGACGTGACTGGTCTATTTCTTAATTTCCTCCTGCGCTCCTTTTACACTCCACTATCCTCTGCTATCCCTCTGGAGAGCCAGGCCTGTTACTGCTGCCAGATTTCTCTTTTTTTTTCTTCTGTCATGCATGGCTGTGTGTCCACGGAATAGGAAGTCAGGGTGCACGGTCCATTGAGCTTCAATCACAGTGGACACTGGAGCCCCTTTGACTGTTACGCAGGGTGTGTTTACATTCTTGCTGTTCTAAACCAAATTCACAGAGGTTAATATGTCACACATGCACATCCAAAGTATGCAGATGCTCATACACACTTGTGAAATTGTTTTTGACACAGCCGGCTAGAGTTACAATGCTATTATTGTCCTCTTCATTCATAGTGCACAGACACCAACAGTACCGAACAAACGCATCTTATAACAGCGAACAATTACACTAATTACAGAGGAGGCAAGGACCTGTTTGGACCATAGAGTCACTTGCTGTCTGTCTGTCACTCACTCGCTTATTTTTCAAAAGGAAAGTACAGTACAACTTGCCAAGGTGAGCATTTAGCGTCATCTAAAAAAACAAATGTTAATCATTATAATTTTCTTAAAAAGGCTCACATCCTTCAGATTTCTTGTTTTTTTCCTGTGTCCACATATCACTTTTATGTGGATTTCAGAAACCGACTGTGATGGACTACTTCATTTATTTCATTTTTTTGAGTTCAACAACTATGCAAACACAAGTCACACCTGTACTGTGCTGTTTTCTGGGTATTTTGATATGCTGCTCACCATACCAAGGTCAGAAGGCCAATGGGTTTGAAATCTGACATCAGACCCTACAAATATTATAAATCAAGGCTATTCTAAAAACATTTCCCGTCATTTGTGTTCTATTCACTCTGTAATGGTGCCCAGTGCTTGGACCCCTTAAGATTGCCACTTGCTAGGTAACAGACGGTCACTAAGCTCTCATAGCTGTTATGACAATTCACAGAAATCAACAAGTTCCGCATCAATTTCAGACGTAACCTAAACGGAGGCTGACTGTCTTGATTACTAACGAGGACAGTTCACACTAGGGGTGGGCGATATGGGTAAAATGAATCATGATACTTGAAGACAATTTTCATGATACGCAATCTGTATCAATATAATTAGTTTTCCTGAGATTTGATAAGTTGAAACTGACAAAAACTTTCAATTACTATAAGTACAATGATCTTTATTCAATGTTTGCCAATTAAACAGGACTACTTATGCTCTCTTTGAAATGAAACATGAGGTTAATCTTTGTCCTTTATGTGCTGATAGGACCCACAATATGCACAGAAAAGTGTATTGTGACATACACTATTACGGTAACGATAATCTTATCATATTGTTCACTCCTAATCTTCTTCACCGTTTGAAAGCTGAAGAAAGAAATCTGCATATCCAAAAGTGAAACCTACGTCATCATGTACAAAAGATGGCTCCCTTTTCATGATATTTAAATGTTATCTTAGACGTGATTGGCCCATAAAAATGAAATATTATATCTGTGGGCTGGCTGAATGATGGTAAAAAATGGTCCATTTCCAAAACTAAAAACTATACACAAAAACTAAAACAAATCACGTAAGTCATGTAAAAGGTGGTGAGTTTGACAAATACAATGACAGTCATTGTTATTTTTACATCCACTATTTTATCTCTTAGAATTATATTTAAAACCGGTTAAAAATTCATTACATCTTTTTTGTTGCTGTCCCTTCTCTGACTGGCTGTGAAGTATTGAACCTCATTCAAAAAGCAGATCAGGCTAAAACACTCCTTGTAGGTTCTACATGGACCGTATGGACCGGGGAGCGATTTTTACGTTTAGAAAATTTTATTTGCACAGTATATCAAACTCTTTTGCTTCAAAATAGCAAAAACAACGTGCCTTTCCATGATATGGGTCTTTTAGGCACTGATGCTGCAGTACACACACATCCAGTGAGTGTGATTCAACCTGTCAATATGATCACAATACAAATACATTAGGAAATGCATAGGAAATCTGGTGGCAACATTTGAAGTATAGCTGCAGCATTTTAAAGCTCACAGTGCCGTCAGACGAGTACCGAAAACCATCCACCCTTCAAAATAACAGCAATTTCAGACTCTCATTATGTCTACCCACTGGAGCAGTCTATCTGTGTCATCTTACCTGCCAGTCTGATGCTCAGCCCACTCGGTGAGGCCTTCATAAATCAAGGCTAGTCAGTCCTAGTCAGTCCAAACAATCATTTCCCACTCGGATTTTTCTGAGGTAAACAGTCATTCTTAAATATATGAGGTTTTGCCGGCGGTTTTCCCATGTCGCACGGGATCGTTTGAAAAGCGGAACCGATGTTTCACATATTGACGTGCAGATGAGTCACACAATCCTGATCACACAGACGCCAATGAACGTATAGAGAAGTGTGTAGAGAGGAGAACTGCCACTCGGTAACGTCTTCCAGTTCGTCAAACTCTAGAGGGCGCCCCCGAGCGAGTCCAAAATGAATGGGGTCCTTGGGAGCTTTCGTGCCAAATCCTAGCTTAATCATTATATCTATAAAAATGCCCTAATTTTCAGAACACAGAACATTATAGAGTATCTCAAAACTGCTGTTATATTTTTGGGTGCCTTTGAACTCCAGTTATAGGACTTTATAACAGAAAAATAGCCATTCTTTATTTTTACATGAGTTTTCAACTTCTTTTTCTAGGACTTTTATAACTGTGCCTCTTGTACGTTCAGGATGCGCACTCAGCCAATGAGCTGATCAGCTGACCAATCAATCAGCACTCAGTAACAAAAATGCTAGCATCCTACTGCTTGCTGTAGAAAAACGGAAATATATGGGCAATTTTTCTTTCTTTTTTTTTTTTTTTTAATGGAACACATCAAGTCAAACACCAAAACTATAATGACCCTGGCTTCAACATGCCAGACTCATCATACACCAATGCTTCCCAGGAAAAAGAATGGGATATGTTGTGGTGCGTTGGTGAGTCTGAACAACGTAACTAAAGCGTAAATTGGTCAAAAAAAAACAGTTTATTAATGATACTAATCGAACAATTCACAATTTATCAACAAAATAAGCTCGGTCAAACAAATACAACAAAAACAAACAAATGTGAGATTCTCCTCAGACTTCAGCCTCCTGGCGTATGAGTGGCTCGAGCAGCGTTCACAAGCTAACTGTGGACGCAAATCACGGAGGAAACACAATGCAAGAGATTTAACAAGCAACTGCTTGGGCACTGCTGATCATAAACCAACCAACAGCTCACTGTTCTGGTTTTAACTGAACTTTTTCAGACGTTGACAAGCCAGCATTCTATATGCGAATGCTCTGTAGTGTAGTTAGCTAATCTTTATATAATGTTTACACACACGGAAGATAGTGAAGTGAGCTGCTTAGCTAAGAGCACTACCTTCTTCCTGACTTCTTGCTTTAACTTTGCGTGTTCACGCCTTAACTTACCTGCCAGACCCTGTTTCTGCTCAGAATATATGACATGGTTTATAAGGAAGAACGAGGTGCTGCGAAAGAACTAAACAAAGCTCTTCATTTCTAATCAATCTGCTGGCGACTCAAAGATTCACACCCCTACTGTGTTCACTTCACTTTGCCGAGATGTCTAAATTATTTCTGAGGGCTTAGCAGAGACTTGTGAGAGGTCAAGGGCAGAGGCCCAAGCGCAACACAGTCAATGATTGACAGGGCCTAAGATTAGCCAGGACTAAGAAATGGAGTGGGTGGGCAAGAGTAAAGTCTTTGTGCTTATACTTCACTGACTATTGATAAAGTCAGATTAGGCACACCACAGAAACAACAGGAGGGTTGCATAACCACATAAAGTGGATTTGTAGGATAATGAAGAAGGAGAATAATGAGAGTCCGTGCGAGATTAGCCCACACATTCATTCAGACTGAGGGTTTGCAATGGAGCCATGGAGTTTAGGACGGAGACCGGGCCACATTACGCGTGACTCTTAACATTAGAAGCCTTTATGTAAGAAGAGCAGAGCACAAGTCTTCTGATAAGATAGTACAGTGGGCGTGGCTAATATAATCAGAGTTTTATAGATATTATTAGGTAATCAGTCAGCTTAATATCAAGTCATATTATGACAATGGCTCCTAGGAAAAACAATGAAACGTTAGTAACTATGAGTGGACAATATGACAATATTAGGGCTGTCGTTTTTTTAATATTCTGTCAAACATCTTCGATATTGAAACATTCTATGAAAAATAAGAAAAGCTCACAAGGTTTCATTCCAGTAACTGAATGGAAAAGAAGTATTCCTATTATTGCTATTATTATTATTATTATTATTATCATCATCACCATCATTATTTTTTTTAATTATTGTTGTTGTTGTTGTTACAATTACTAACTACTACTACTATTTTAGA
>JAILXH010173771.1:8716-20849 GCA_023558415.1 Piaractus mesopotamicus
CTTCAGCATTGATAGTGCCTTTACACCAACAGAGATGCAGGCTTTCGAACTGTGTGCTGATAACAAGCTGGATGGTCCCTCTCCTCTTGAGTCCAGAGGACACGGCATTCGTGGTTTCCACAAATAATGTAAAATTTTGATTCATCTGACCACAGAACAGTTTTCCATTTTGACAGTCCATTGTAAATGAGTTTTGGCCCACAGAAGATGGCGGCATTTCTGGATCGAGTTGACATATGGCTTCTTCCTTGCATGATACAACTTTAACTTGCATTTGTGGATTGCATGGCAAACTGTTTTCACAGACAGTGATTTCTGGAAGTGTTCCTGAGCCCATGCAGTGATTTCCAGTACAGAATCATGCCTGTTTGAAAATCACGAGCATCCAATATTGACCGTCGGCCTTGTCTGTTGCGTACAGGGATTTCTCCAGATTCTCTGAATCTGTTGATGATATTATGTTTTGTAGATGGTGGGATATCCTCAGTTTTTCTGAAATTGTTCCACAAGTTTTTCGCAGATTTGCTTCTGAGAGACTCTGCCTCTCGACAATGCTCTTTTTACACCCAGTCATGTCAGTTAGTTGCAAATCGCTCCTCCAGCTGTTTTTTATTAGTACTACTTACTTTTCCAGCCTTTTGTTGCCCCTGCCTCAACTTTTTTGAGATGTGTTGCTGCCATCAGGTTCTAAATGAGTTAATGTTTTCCATGAAAAGGTGCAATGTCTCACTTTCAACATCTGATATGTGTTCTATGTTCTATTGTAAATAAAATATGGGTCTATGATGTTTGTAAATCATTGCATTCTGTTTTTAATTACATTTATTTACATTTTACACAGTGTCCCAACTTTTGAATGAATTTGAACATCAACTGTGTGCCAGGCCTTCTCGTCCAACATCAGTGTCTGACCTCTCAGAGCAAAGAGGGCTAACTCGATATTAATACCCATGTCAAAGAAGGTCATCCCAGTGACTTTGCTGTCCCATCCTCGCCTCCCAGAAGTTCTGCAAGCCCACCTGTCTATGACCAGCAGCCTTGTGCTCAGCAAAGCCAGACATCCATTTTCTGATCTGGATTCAGGTCATCCAGATGTCTGATGCCGTTCCAACTTCAGTCCCAATCACTAATCCATTTTCTATGCTGTTGTCTGCTGGGTCAACTGCATTAACACTGGTCATAGGGACAGACTGAATAAGCCATTATTTTATTGCTTCATCAGTGGACGCGACCCTGAATTCCCAGAGGTGACAAGAGAATGAGGGATACTGTAAGTTGCCAGCGATCATGGACAATATATCTAATCCACTATTTGACATTCTAATTAGACAAAGGAGTATCTTTAGTAAAAGACTGATTTTATCACAGTGCTCTTAAGAAACAGGCAGGAAGCAAATAGGCTTTCTAACTCTTCTTTCAGAGGACACAACTTTGTTTATCTGTCTGTCTGTTTATAGCTATCTAGCTATAGTGAGGGGGAATAAGTAATTATACACTTTTATTTTTGTCATTTAGTGTACATAAGTCCATAAATAAAGATAACTCAAAATTAGAAAATTGATAAGACTAAAATATTCACACACTATATTAAAATAAGCATATAGGTAAAGGTTAAAACTAAAATAAGTTCTGCATACTAATGCTGCAAAAATAAAATGTTAACATGCACATTGCACATGGTGTCATTTTAAAAGATGTTGACATTGGGTGGAAATATTTCACATAAGTGGCAGCCCTGGTGAAGGTGAAGGACCTTCCTAAATTTCTAAGGAACAACTTTATTAAACAACACACACCTTAAATTGCCCTGTCAATGTAACTGTTTCAATTATATGCAGTTAGATGTTTGTGAAACAAGTAACTGTCCCCTGACAGGTGTGCAATGCCGAAACCAGCATTCACACAAATGGAGTTGCAGGATGACCTGCAAGCAGCAGGAACAACAGTTACACAGAGAACAATAAGCAATTAACTGCACCACAGTCTTCTCTGCTTCCTCACCACACACAAATCTCCTCTGCTAATAAAGAAGCACAGAAATGCACCCAAATTTGCTGTAAAAATTTCCACCTAAGCATTTAGACAAATCAGAAATGTTTTAGAATAATGTATTCTGGGCAGATGAAACAAAAATACAGCTCTTTGGCAATAATTCAGCTTGTCATGTTTGGAGAAAGGAAGGTTGTGCGTATTGAGAGAAACTATTGAAATATATGTTATTTTCCCATATGTTATTTTCTAAAGGTCTAAACCATGTTCACTGTAGAGTTTAAGCAAATGGCAGAAAGGTGAAACTGGTCACATTCTCACCTTGCCCGATCACTTCCTTGTTTGTATTTAAATGACCCTTTGTCTCACGACCTGAAGGTGATACAATCAACCCCCCTTTATCTCTACCCTCTACATATGTATACATATCCCTAGTCTACAACCCCTCCTTACCCCTCCACAAAGTCCTTTTGTTCGTCCTTCCCCCTCCTTAGTTTTTCAATGTATATAAGGTCCTTCCAAAATATTCTTGTTAGACTGGACTGCAGACTGGACAAGACTAGATGTGACCAGACCAGACTGGTGACACACTGATGACCAAGGTGTGCCCGTGCATGATTGTCTGCATGCACGTGTGAATAAGACTAGACTCCTGATACTGCTGATTGACTGCTGATCGACCACGCTGTACCCATACTGTATGTGAAAATAAACTCCAGTCAACGCTGAAGCTCCAGTCTCCTGACTCTTCTTGCCGAATTTCTAACAGTATGATTTCGAAAACATCATACCCACAGTGTACAGATCTGGGTGCATCATGTTATGGGGTTGCCTCTCCGCAGTTGGTACTGTGCATTACATGCCATCAAATATAACATAAATGGAGTGATGTCCTGGGACATATTGGACACATTTTATCTCATCGGCCAAGGAAGGGGACAACGTTGACTGATGCTTGAGATATTGTTTTATGATTGTCTAAAACATATTTAAATAAATACATACATACATTCATAGCACACATGTACATGCAAGGTGTTGTAAAAGAGTCCCCAAAGAATACTCCCTTTTTATGTTTTCCAAAGTTTTACCATTATAAATGTCACACATAAAAACACAGAGGATACACGGAGGTTTTGGCTAGCAAATAAGATTAAAAACCAGACAACCTAAATTAAAATGGTGAAAAAAAAATAGCAAATAAAATGAACAGGAACTCACAGGCCTTGGCCTTTCACAGTGCTCCACCACATTCTAGCCAGGAGTGTGAGAGGAAAGAAGATGCACAGAATACAGAATGCTCCAAACCCACTCACACATGGCAAATGCCTCCCTGCAAGTTGTAGGAAAAAGATGATATTGTTGACATATATTCAGAACCTCAGCAGTGTCCGACACTCATGAATGGGCCTTACAGAGACCATGACTTCTGGAGAGAGAAAGAGAAGGAGAAATATAGAGGAAACAGACCAACTTAAGTTCAAAACAAAGGAGCCCAAATCCTCTCTGAACACTACTAACATTCAGTGTTTCATTAGCCTTTTTAACAACACCAAATTGAAGACCAACAAAAATAATTGACTGCCAGACATTATACACAATATGCACACATACATACACACCTGCAGCCTCACTGTTTAAAACAAGTCCCCACAGGCAGCATCATGCAGTCATTCACAATGACAAGTGTGGTCTCTCTCCGGGCTTTTTTATCCTTGTCATGTTGCAAAACACAAGCAGATGTCTGCTCAATGCTAATTTGCTCCTCATACTATGCCTGTAGAGTAAGAACTTACTTCACAACGTCAATGTATTCACAAGCTGTGGGGGTCTTGACCATATATATAAGGGAGATATGTTCCTATATGGTAAGTGGAGCTGAAATAGACAATGAGTATAGAAACAAGGAAGTACACTTAATGAAGTGTTTTATGTATATAAAACCCATCTCTACTATTAGGGCAATAATAAGAGCTGTGATCAACCTATCTGTGAAAGGACTTACTTACTTACTTACTTACTTACTTACTTACTTACTTAATTACTTACCAACTTCTTTATTGAGAGTCAAAACTTTGATTCATTCATCACAGAAATAAGCTTTTGTAATAACCTTCCCAGTCCCCTTATTGGGTTTACATAAGGGGACTGGGAAGGTTATTGCAAAAGCTTAATTCTGTGATGAATGAGCCCTGTAGGATTATGTCACAGGGAAAGGCTAAAAGTGAGGACCAAGAACTGTGAAGGATCTATAGAGATTTTGTAAGGTGGAAAGACCTCTGATGTGTGTTTTTCTTGCTTATCCACAATTAATCAATTGCCAATAATTGTGGGACATGTATTTTTAAAAATAAATTATTCTTTTTTTTAATAATGATTTATATGAATAGTTTTTTTCTAATCATTTTGTTTTGTCTTATAATCAATAATATATAATATAATAAAATATTTTTATTTGTTTGTTTTTTTATTATATTATATTATAATAAAAATTTAACCTAATTACTGAAACATTCAGTATTTCAATATTTCTCATATCATCAGTACATTAGATTACAATAATGAACAACAAAGACACATTTTAAGCAATAAGCAAGTATAGAATATGTCAGAAATTCCTGAGTCTGAGTGCTGGAGAGACACTGCCCATCTGTAACAATAATATAATATAGCATGATATATGTATATATACATATGTAATTGTATTAGCAAAGCACAAGTGACTTCACAAGCATTTTAAAAGCAAGCCAATTTAACCTGTCTTAAATATTTTCAAAAAATTACATTTTTAATGTATCATTGCTCTGGCAGATGATTTTCCTTGTTTCAACTCTTTCTTTCTCGGTAGAGCTTTTTATAATTTGCCACCTGCCCACCAACACACAAATCTAACAAAAGTACAGAATAATGCTATTAATTGCATCTTGCATATTCTGTCATTATTAGTTTGGTATTGTAAGGTTTTCATTTCCTTTCGCACAGATAAGACATCATACACTCTGAAAACCGCTGCATTTCAGTACATAATGAAACAATATTACATGCCAGGCCTAATATTTTTTACAAAAGAAAAACAGAGCTCAAATATTGAAGTAATGGGGAAAATTTAATTGTAATATAGTGAAAACAGATAAGACACTTGTCTGCTCTTGCATGACTGCCTTTTAGCATTAATCCTTCTTATGCAATGACAATATAAGTGTAAAAATATTTTTATTAAAACTTTAATATTGAACTGTGTTTTGTGTTTAATAGTTACCATAGCTCAGAAATCTCTGCAACATCGTGCTATGTATTAGTAACCTTAATCAAAGCCTACAGACACCTTTGGCATGTTTATGTGGTTGCAATGATCAAAGCTACACTGAAAAGTGGAGAGTCCAATCTTTGTGGCTAATTATTGGCTGACAGAGACTTAAACACGATTAAAAATGTAAGTAATGTCCTCCAGCCTGTGATGTTGAACTTCATTGAAGCCCAGCAGGGCATTGTTGTTTCTTTAAATGTGACCAGAAGAATCAAGGAGCAAAGAGAGAATATACTAAATGGAAGTATTTTTTATTGTAACACATGATATACTGTTGGTCTGTGGTACAATTTCTCCAGCTCCACCTTGTCTAGTAATTATGGTTAACAGTATGATTACTGTTCATGGGATGGTGCTGCAAAAGGATGATGACAGTTATTTGAGTTGTTGATGTTGTTAAATGTCAGTAAAGCATGCTAATGTGAAAAGTGGATAATAAGACATAAATGTTGATTATCACACATCCTATAAGCCCAGTAATAGGTGATGAAAGTGATGATTGAGTAAAAGACATTTAATTTGACAAACATGTTTGGCGATTCTTCCATCCTTGCATCTTATTTCTTGGATCTTTTATACCATTCTTATTTCCTTTCCTTGCATCTTAGCTACTTGACAAAATGTATTTATTAATTTGTCCATGCCTTTTATGTATTTATTAACTTTAGATCAGTGGCTAGGCTAGCAATCTTGATTGGCTGTTACCCTAGCCACTGATCTAAGATTAATAAATACATAAAAGGTATGGACAAATTAATAAATAAATTTTGACTCAAACCAACACAGACACCCGATAAGTCAATAGAGCTTGGTGATATTTGGGCTTATTCTTTTTTTGCCAGGTTACCAAGTTTTGTACTGTTGTTTTATCACTTATAGTTCTATTAAGATTTGCTTGTTTTTAAAGATGGATGATTAGGCAAAAATGTGATCACGATACTTCAAGAATTTTTCACGATACACGTCACAATATTTATTATTTCTGATGTCTGATAAGTTGGAAGTAGTGGCACATCTAAAAAATACTATCAAAAACCATGACTACACAGACTTGTATTCAACATTTCAAATACGGAGCGGCACTAAATCTAATTAAACATATCTAATTATGCTCTCTTTGTAATGAAACGTGCAGTTTGCAAGTGTTGTTTTGAGTACTGGCAATGTCGATAATATGCTCAGAAAAGCTTATTGTGACATACTGTGATATAATATATTACAATGACAATAAATATTGTCAAATTGCTCAGCCCTGCTTATCAGCCCTCTCTTGATCACATGTTGTTCTAGACTGTCGTGCTTAAATGCATCAAAAAAGCTTTTAACAAAGTCAGAATTAAATGAATTGGATGAAGGATTCAATTAATCAAAATAATTAAAGTGAAAAAATATTCATAATCAAGAATCCTTCAAATAAGCTCTTCAAATAATGTTTCTACTGGACATTATTGCTGATGATTCACTGGATAATACTATGCTGTTTAACAAGAGTCATTTGAGAGCAATTACCTGAACCCTCTGACTCAAAGGTAATCGGATTAGGGCAGAAAACAGAAATTAGTCTTTTTGTGGGAGGAATGTATGGAAGAAGTGAATGATTTTATGAAAATTGCCCCAGCCCTTACAATGGCACACCTACAGTGACACAGCGGATATTTTTAATAAGTGATTAATAGAGAAATGAATGGCAGCTCACCATGGCTCATGGTTGCCAAACTAGGAGCTTTTCTGCAGTAATGTCCACTTCATCAGTCTTTTTGACCTAGGTAGAGAACTTCTAGATGGCACTAAGAGCATGAAAATTCCATTACTAGGGTTCATTACAACATTAAATTGATGGCCAATAGTGTTTTAGTGCCCCAGCAAGGCCAATTCAGAGGAAAACTCTGCAAACATTTATAATTGCTAGAACATTAAAAACTGAAAATATTTGATAGTTGCAGCCCTGACTTATTCTTATGTTTTACTGCCAAAAACACATTTACTGCCAACATAAACATTTTTTGTGGCTCCCTAAGACTTTTTTCACAGTACTGCCTATAATATTTATATGAATCAAAGCTTTGTTCAAAACATCACTACTGAATATGAAATATGCTTGGGCAATAGTGGTTGCCTACATAACATCAAAACAGCAAATACAATAAAATAAAACAATGAAATACAACCCTATTTCCAAAAAGGTTGGGACGCTGTGCAGAATGTGAATAAAAATAAATTGCAATGATATGCAAATCATATAAACTATATTTTTAAAGGAAAATACAACAAAGACAACAATCAAAAGTTGAAACTGGGAAATGTTTTTGTTTTTTGGAAAATATATGCCCAATTTTAATTTGATGCCAACAACATGTTCCAAAAAAGTTGGAACAGGGTCATGTATACCACTGTGTTTTATTACATCTTTTAACAACACCCTCTAGGTGTTTGGGAACTGGGAAGACCAACTGCTGTAGTTTTGAAAGTGAATTTTTTTTCCATTCTTGTTGTTATATGATTTCAGCCATGCAACAGTTCGGGGTCTCCTTTGTCGCATTTTTCATTTCATAATGCACCAAATATTTTCAGTGGTGACAGGTCTGGACTGCAGGCAGGTCAGTTTAGCACCCTGACTCTTTTAATATGGAGCAATTCTGTTGTAACACATGCAGAATGTGGTTTTACACTGTCTTGCTGAAATAAGCAAGGACTTCCCTAAAAAAGACGTTGTCTGGATGGCAGCATATGTACCTGTATATATTGTTCAGCATTAATGGTGCCCTCACAGATGTGCAAGTCACCCATGCCATGTGCACTAATGCACCAAAACAACCATCATGAATACTGGCTTTAAACTGTGCACTGATAACAAGCTGAATGGTCTTTAGCCCGGAGGACACAGTGTGTTTTGATTTTGTCAGACCACAGGACACTTTTCCACTTCCCCTCAGTCAATGTTAAATGAGCTTGGGCCCAGAGAAGGTGGTGGCATTTCTGGATCTTGTTTATGTATGGTTTCTTCATTGCATGGTAGAGTTTTAACTTGCACTTGTGGATGCAGCGACAAACTGTTTAATGTCATTCAGAAGTGTTTCTGAGCCCATGCAGTGATTTCCACTAGAAAATGCAGAGTGACTGCACAGCTTGACCTTCATAAGATGTCGCTATGGTATCCCAGGTGGTTGCTCGATTGTTGCCAAGCAGCTGCTATGGTATCCCAGATGGTGTCCCTAAAGTGTTGCTAGGCAGTTGCTATGGTGTCCCAGGTGGTTGCTAGGGAGTTGCTAGATAGTTGCTATGGTATCCCTTATGGTAGGTGGGGGGTTGTTATGGTATCCCAGTGGGTTGCTAAGCTGTTGCTAGGTGGTTGATATGGTATCGCTAGGCAGTTGCTATGGTATCCCTGGGGGTGGCTAAGGTGTTGCTAGGTGGTTGCTTTGGTATCCCAGGTTGTTGCTAAGGTTTTGTTAGGAGGTTGCTATGTTATCCCAGGTTGTTGTTAAGGTGTTGCCAGGTTGTTGATATGGTATCCTAGGTGGTTGCAATGGTGCTGAGCAGTGTCTAAAACCTTTGATATACTGACTGTGGTGTATGAACATGGTATAAGAGTATTATTCAAAAACTTTAGGTTACAGAGTGTATACTGATAATGTGTGGTCATGATAAGCAGCATCCAAAACTTCTGGCTAAAATGTGTATGCTTACTGTGGTGTATGATCATTGTTTAAGAGAAATGTCCAAAAACCTTGGCTATAGAGTGTTTGCTGACTTGATTGCTATGGTATTTCTTATGGTTGCTAGGGTGTTGCTAGGTCACTGCTATTTTACTTTTTATTTTAGATTTGCATCATCGTGTTTTGAGCTGGGGGCACAAACTTTTGCACACTGTTAATTCCTATGGGGAAAAAAATTTTAATGATAATTTTTCAAAAAAACAATCAAAATGCTTTATGCAAGCACACCATTCTTGATCAAACCAAACATTCAAGTTGAAATTGTGTTGAAATCCTGAAAACTGCAGGAGAGTTAGAAAAAATTCCAGCAGAATAATAACAATAAAAATAATAATAATAACAAGAAGAAGAAGAAGACAAGGAAGAGGAAGAAGAAGAAGAAGAAGAGACCATTGGATAACAAGACTCATTGTTTTCTGGTGCTAAATCATAGCGAATGCCTAGGATAGATGGTGAGACTAGATCTCAACTTTTGAAGCATTTACTGACTGAGTTTGGGTCATTAGGAGCAAAGTGTTTTAGTACTGTTTTTCTGTAATAGTTTGTCTACCTATTGGATGGAAACCGTTCATTTGCTAATCTAAGTGTAAAAGCAACACCATAAGTGTATACCTTTCTTTGTAATTATGACAATTAAGCCATTGACTGCCACTAGTGAATTAAATAAATTAATATTGTCTGATCTGAATCCACATTTTCAGCAGAATAATACAGTACTTTCTTACAACACTGTGTTAGTTTTGTTACATTTGTGATTTAAATACTGTATACAAAGATTAAATCCTTTTTATACTTTGCATTGCTATCATTGAGGTTTGCTAAAAGACCTCACTTTAGTGCCTGCTTTAGTGTTAGCACAAGACACAACTTTATTTGCTCCAGAATCAGAATCAGGCTTTATTGGCTGAGCATAATTGCACATACAAGAAGTTTGTCTTTAGTTACTCAGCAGCTCACGGTTACACAGTAACTGATGTAAGTTACATAATAACATGGACATCCGTATGAAGCTCTAAACACCCCTCAGTACCTGAGTAAACTTCTCTCTTATTATGAACCATCATGCCCACTTAGATCACAAGGTGCTGGCTTACTATTAGTGCCTAGAATTAATAAAGTTACATCAGGGGTAGAGCCTTCTCATACAAAGACCCCCAGCTCCCAGTCAGTGTTCGGGACTCAGCCTCAGCCTCAGTCTTTAAGTCTAGGCTAAGCCTGTGGTAATTAGTTTTTCCCGTTAGATAAAGGGTGCAGATCTGGGGGTTCATGGACATAAAATATTACAACAAACTGGGAATGTTGGTGCTGTTGTCCCGCTGCTCTCACACATTCACTCAAGTTTGTTGACGGTGGAGCAGAGGGGCACTGTCATCTCAGGGAGCCCTCATAGATAGATAGATCGATAGATCGATAGATAGATAGATAGATAGATAGATAGATAGATAGATAGAGAGATACTTTATTGATCCTGAAGGACATTTAGCAGGCAGTAGCAGTCACACAACACAGCACAGTTATAATAATAACAGTGATACAATATGAAAACAAGAATCTACAGGCTCACCAAAATTGTCCACTATAATACTATCAACTGTAAAAAAAAAAAAAAAAATCTCGCTTATTACAAAGAGGCAGGAATATATACAAAAATCCTGTCTACAGGCATATATACAACTAGAAATATACAAAAATATGTCTTTGTTACCTTCTGGCTCTTCTTTTTAGTTAGGCTGTATTAGACCTGCAGTAGTCTCTGCTGCACTGTGTTAACACCATATACTATAATCAGTCTCTCTTACAGAACTAACTGCCTGTGTGTTTCTTTGTTGAGCTTAACTGTCCATCCTGTGTGGTCTGATGCTGTTGCTTGATCTGCCTTTATCAGGTGCTCACAGCTCACCAGCCTTGTGGACCAGTTTGACCACCAGAGTTTCCTGCTGTACAATGCTGTGCAAACCTCAGCTGCACACTACTGACCCTCCTAATGATATGCACAGACTCCTGCTTCATGCACAGACTCAAACTATTTAATCATAGCCATTGCTTCTCCTGCTCTTCCCCTCTTCATTTTCTTATACTAATGGTCAGACTTTATTCTCTGTTCATACTGCTCATGTTATTTTTTTCCTATCTGTTATTGAGCAGAGGAGGAATAGTTCACCTTATGGGGCCGCTTTTTCACTATCGAGTCAAATGGTTCTCAGAGCCATACTGGGCCCGTTCCACACTGGTTACGGTTTCTGTTTCCATCTGTTGTACCACTAAATGAGAACCAGGAAATGTCCAAGAAAAATACACAAGTGAGTGGCTAACCACTAACAGGCTAATAGCCATGCACACACCACCTGCCATAAAACAACTTTTTTAATCTTTTTGTCACTTCAACACCAGCCATTCGAATTTGTGCTCATAGATATGAGTGTTTATCCTCCAAACGGGGGCGTTTAATCATCGGTTTGCAAGAATTGAGCTCGTACTGCAATCGGAGGCACCGCGCACTCGCGTTAGCTTACCCTAGCAGATAATAAAGCTAGACATTTATTGAACGGTGGTTTAAAATTGTGCACTGTTTTCATTTATTTGCCGTCTGTCTGAGCAAACTGAATGTATTTCATTGTTTTCAAGTTTGAAATACTGCAGCAGGATGCAGTGGCACAATAGAGCTGGAGAACAAAATAGACGAGCTGAACGCATGGATCAAGTTTCAGCACGACACCAAGAGCTGCTGCATTTTAGCGCTCACAGACACATGGCTATCCGTGGCAATACCAAACAACGGCATCACACCTGCCGGCTTCTCCATCTACCGCCAGGACAGAACTCTGGACTCTGGTAAGGGCAGAGACGGCAGGGTATGTGTTATGGTGAGCTCTCGATGGGGAACAGATGTAGCGGTTCTAGCCAGTCACTGCTCTCCAGACATTGAACTCATAACAGTCAAAGTTCGACCCTTTTTTTTGCCCAGGGACTTCAGCTCAGTCATTCTCACTACAGTCTACATCCCACCCCAGGCAGATAAGTCACGTGTATTGGAAGTTTTGTACAAGACCATTAATGGACTTGAGAATGTTCACCCTGAGGCTGTTTTTATTGTGGTTGGGGATTTTAACAGGGCAAACTT
>JAILXH010173811.1:11523-22840 GCA_023558415.1 Piaractus mesopotamicus
CCAAGAGCATGAAAAAACACTGTGGCAGTTATTGACACAATCTAATTTTGTGCAGTTATCAGAATATTAAGTGTAAACACACTGAACCAGTTACTGACATAATCAGATTTTCTGCAATTATCTGATTATTAAGTGCATGTAAACTCACTCTGTGTGAAATCGTGTGCAGCAGCTTTGAGGTTTGTTTTCTCTCATTTGATGGGTGTGTCAGGGGAGTTACCCAGTCAGCAGTGGCGTGTATATAAACTCTGCCGTCCTTAAAAGGCGGTGCACATAATAGATTCTAATAAAGTCTCTATAAATGCGGCCATTGCAGCTTGGCGTACACAACTACTAAAGACGTATTTGGCTTGAACACAGCTCACCAAACCTGCCCCCATCAGACAAACAGCACTTAAAGCTTTCATCTGACAACATCCGCAGGTGTTTCTGTCCATCCTTCAACTGTAAAAAGACAACTCGGCGCTATGGGTCTGAAAGGATGAGTAGCTGTCAAGAAGCCTCACTGAGAAAAGGGGACAAAAAAAGTTTGCAAATTAAATGGTGGTTTTTTGCACATTACTGTATGTAGCATGTGTGCATGTGCTTCAGTGGCAGAGCTCTGGAGGGAACAGGGAACTTCAGCTAACGTCCCTGAAAATCGATGAGAATGCTTTTAAAAGGAGCCTTTCTATATAATTACACTCTTAGTGCCAAAGGGCATGAATTACAACTCATAATTGACACCCTTACCTTATAGTTAAGTTTCATTACGCTCCTGTATGGGAGCTGAATTCTTTGAAAGGAAACTAACAAGCTGTTCGCTGTTTAGATCCGCAGTGCTTCTGTCCATGGGTGGCTAAACTGAGTTGCTGAAGGTTACAGATTCTGTTTGATGATTAGAAGAGGATATTATGGGGAAGTTTTGGCAAAATCACACAAAATCCATGCTCTAGTTCTGCGTTTGATTAACTGAGAGGAATGATGTGCTGTTCTGTGGACACAGAAAACAGGGTTCTGTATGAATTCATTTGCTCTGTTAATAGATATGAATCACTCAAATAGGCAAGGACAGCAATAACAATAAGAATAATACATGATACTTATAAAGCTCTTTTTAAAGAACCCAAAGACTATTACAACTACATCAATACACAGAACATTAAAAAAACACAGTGATACAGAGGAAGACAGTATGAAGAAAGCCTGAAGAGTAGTTTAGGGGTTTTGTTTGGGGAAGGCTATAGGCAGGAGAAAGGGGTATGTTTTAAGGTTTGAATGTGGGGAGAGAATCAGACTGCCGGATATCTGGAGGGTGAGTGTTCCAGAGATGAGGAGCAATGAAGGAATGGTGAGCAACCCAGCCAAGAATGACCCGTCTGCACAAGATTTCATCCCACTCTCACACAAATTCGGAATCATCTGTCCCGTTCCCGCCCGCACCTGAAGTGTTTTGTCCCACCCCCCCGCCCACGTAGTTCTGTCAAGGCGAACTGACATCCAGTGTCTGACACAGTCTATTCACAAACACGTTATTCTCTGCTGAAATAACATGGCAGTCATGGTCATCAGGCTCACTGTGAGCAACTTTACCAAACGCCATTTATTCCCAGTAAACACAAAGCAGGAATTAAACCACAGAGTGGTTATTTTTGGTGTTTTGCCGAGCAGCTGTGGTCGTTGGACTGAAGGCTCTGCCGTCTCTGTAAGCTACGAGAATCTGCATGTTGTTCATGTGTTCGGCTGCTTTATAGCTCTTAAATTTGAATGCGTGCTTCAGTCTGCTCCCACTGGCAGGGGGCTGGTAAACTTGTTGGCACATGCCGTGGTCATCAAACCAGCCACAGGTCAAGACAGAACATATAATCAGTGTTAGGTGTAACATGGTACAAAGTATGGCGGTAAAGTATAAATTATTTTTTTAATTTATTCTACATAGCTGCCGTTTTTTACATGGCTGGTACTGATTGGATCAGCGGGAGTGGCTGCTGCTCTGCTCCGTGTGATGAAAGCGTTCCTCTGACTACCTTAATGAGCGTCATTCTGTGCTCCGGTCATGGCTGAAAGGATAAGACGTTCAAAAGTGTGGGCTCACTTTACTAAACTTAATGATAAAGCAGTTAAATGCAGTATCTGCATAGGTCTGGCTGTGTATAAACACCAGCAACCTCATGAAACATTTACATGCTATAAATCTGAAGCAGTGCAGTTTGTTAGTTTTAGCAAAGCGGCTGCTGCACCTGCGTCATCAGTGCAGCCTGCCGGTGCTCTGACAAATTGTGCGACCTTGTTGAAATGTTCCATGGCAGCACATAATTATAGATAGTTCCCTACATAAAACTACAGGCAGGATATTTTGAAAGCTTGAATCACCTTATCAAAAATGCTACCAGCATTAAAACTACGAAGCTGAAGACTCTCATTCGCCAGTTTCTTGTTCGAATTTTCCCATTCAACCTTAAATGGTGCAGCAGTAACATTCTGGCACCAGCTGTTATTATAATAACTGCTGCGCTATTTAAGGTGGAACTGGAAGATTTGAATAAGAAGGTGGCAGACAGGAAGCTGGCTTCAGCCTTGTGTTTTAATAGTTTGTTAGCAGCATTTGTCTAATGGGGGGAATATTATGCTGAGTCTGTACTAAATTAAAATTAGCTAGCTAGCATAGCATAAATCGCTAACTGCTAGGTAGCCTAAGTTTAAGCTTAGTGTGAGCTGTCCTGATAACCAGGGGTCAGTAATTTTGTATTGATTATAGTTGTGATATTTTAAACTGTGGGGAGATGACCACAGCCTTTTCACATCTTTTCATTTTGAATTTTCACATGATGTGTTTGTTTTTTGCATCAAATAATGGGGAATAGTATCAATAAGAGTATCGATAAGCAGTATCGGTATCGATAAGCAGTATCGATATAGATATCAATAAAATCTTAGCGATACCCATCCCTAATACTGACGGACCTTTTAAATGATGATAACTGTGATTGGCTGGTTCCCTCTATTGGATTTACAGTTAGTACAGATGTGTTTAGGTTCTAGAGACACAGAAGAAAAGTAGTGAGATGAGTTTTGAGTAAAACCATTACAGTTTTTAAGAAGTAATTAGTAACTAGAAAGGGAAAGTTCTTGAATGATTAGGTTGGCTTGACACTGCAGCTGCAGAACACTGTTGATGGTTTTTGATAATTTAATTGGGTTTATATACACACTTCAATAAAAAAATAATTCTATATAGAACCATTAATACTAAGAGAACCCTTTGCATGATTAAACTGTTCTCTGCATGGTGAAATGGTTCTTCAGATTGAAGGAGAATGTGCTGTGTATGGTTCTACATAGCATCAAAATAGCAGAACCCTTTTTGGTGTTGTCAAAAAACCCTTTTTGGTGTTGTCAAAAAACCCTTTTGAACAAGGTTCCACTCAAAACCATCTGCAGCACATTCTCCATCAATCTGAAGATTTCACCATGCAAAGATCCCTTTAATCATGCATAGGGTTCTTTGAGTGTTCAGTAACATTTTCTTCATTAAAGAACCCTTGAAGAACCATCTTTTTTAAGTGTGTAGTAACTCAAGGCAGGTGCTACCTTGTTGCTATGAGTTCGCTATGGTATTCTAGCTTGTTGTCAGGGCAGTGCTTGGTGGTTGTTAGGTGGTTGCTAAGGTGCTGCTAGGCTGTTGCTATGTGTATGCTAGGGAGTTGCTAGGCCACTGCTATGGTTTCCCAGGTGGTTGCTGTATATATGCTGGTATGTGGGTTTGTATGTGATGTCTATGAAAGTCAGTGCGAGAGATGTCCTTTGTGACATAATTAGTGGTTAATTGGACTCCTATTACAAAGTAACTTTACAATGTATTTATAAAACTGTATCATACAATGCAGTAGCATTTATTACTGCATAATTATGAAATATCATTAACAAACTATTAGATAATGATTACGTTGGTATTCATAGAAGAAAATATAAGAAAGAAAAGAATAAAATATAAGAGAAAAGAATAAAATATAAGAAAAATGAACCTATAAAGAACCTATAAAGTAACCATTTCTGAGATATGAGATTTTGTTTGAAAACATTACAAACTACTGCGATGAATATTACTGCACAATTTGATGCTGGGATTAAAACAGCAGCGATATGCATTAGATTTCACAACGTGCCTCCTTCATTCATGTAATAAATTACTCACTCTTTTTGCTTGAGAAGGTTTGTGCACATATTGGCTCGGAGGCCTCCTGAGGTGTAAATTAAGTGACAGGCTTCACAATATCAGCACAGAGCTGCTCCACCGCGTCCTGCACAGCGTCTCTCTCAGGAGACCTTTACGCCCTCAGGGGCCAGATCAATCAGGTGAAGACGCAATTACAATTTGTGTCAGAAACTAACAAAGAATGCCATGCGTGATGAGTTCTCAGGCAAAGGTTATAGTCCTGTCATGCTACGGCGGCTGAAAAACCCGGAGAAAGAACGAGGCTCGCCGCAGAAAGAGACTTAATTAGGATCTCACCGGTGAAGTGCTGGGAGCTGATGGACTCCGCCAGGCTCTCATCAGATGTGATCTCGTCACGGCTGACCATGTCTGGACCCTGAGGCGGGGAGAGAAGACAGCGGTGGATGACACTGTCGGTCTGCACACTGTATCAAGAGAGTTACGTTAAGAGTCGCTTAGTGAATACTTACTTTGTCCATCTCCTCTCGGCTCCTGGTGTGGCTGATGCCGTTCTGCTGGTGGCCGAAAACAGGACGGGACCTCTTGGAGTCGAAGGAAAGGCGCCGGTGGACTATGCCGAAACTAGGGGCTCCTCTCTCATCCACCCTTTTGGAAAATGAGACATGCAAATTAGATGTTTCCACAACTTCTCTTAAATGTTTACACTGTTAAAGGGGCACTCCAGCCAAAGAGTAAAACGCAACCGTCGCTACACATCTGTTATAAACATGGCTATATGCATTCTATAGTTGTGCCGTGGTAGACTCCGGAGTGAGATTATCCGGTTTAAAGACTGAGAAAATCCCCTTTTAATTACGCATTTTGTAGGTGGGCTGGATTATTGTAGCAACTGTTTTCACATAATCATTACAGTGGAAAGAACGGATTAGTAAAATGACAGAAAGGACTCATTAGACAAGGAAGACAAGCTAAAGGCTAACTTTAGCTAGCCTGCCTGGCTACCTAGACTCCTTACCTCAGTTTTGCTCTGAGTAACATTAAACTCCAATTTCAGGCCTGAATGCTCCTTTAAAAGTAGATCTGATTGAGCCTCGTGATTTTTTTGGATTTTTTTGTGTCAAAGCATCACAATATCGGCAGAATGAAATATCCACTCTCAGCATTTTTTCTTCAGTGTTAAATTCAAGGATTTTTTTTAATGTAATCTTGCCACTAGATGTGGGTGACATGACAATATGTTAACATTATTGTGATAAATTATGTCACAATACACTTTTCTGAGCATATGAAGGGTGTGGTCAGTACTTTTTGAACAATGAACAACTGTGTGGATCATAAAAAAACATGTTTAGAACAACTTTAGAGAGCCTGTAAACAACAACAATAACATTTGTTTTTTTTACTGATTGATTTATGTTCTTTCTTGAATAGTTTTTGCAAAATTTGTGCATTTTTTTCCTTAAAATGACGAAAAAACAAAATACACAATGGCCCCTTATTCATCAAAGTTGCGTAAAATTGAGCGTCAATGATAAATCGGCTTTTGTGCATGAAATCAAGCGACAGCTTACCAGCACTTACATATCATTTACGTGAAGCATGCCCTAACTCATGCAGATGTTCCGGTATGGAGCCAATAAAATGACAGCATTTAGCAGTTTATCAGCCAATGGCTGTGTCTGTAGGCAGAGTCTGAGGTCAGTAAGTGCTTCCCCTACTGACCACACTTCATAGTGTTAAGTTCGGCAAGAATAAAATGTGAAATGAACAAAACGTCTTACTTTTTTAAAGATGGTAGAATGATGTGATTATTTTCCTAAATTAACACATTTAAGTGCTGTAGTATTGCAGTGTATGACACTAGCTGTGTTTTGTATTGTTTATTTTGTGGGTGGAGTCAGTAGTATAAAACAAAAACACAGTGTAAAGAGTCTTTAAGTGGAACATAGAATAGTTGCAGCATTTGTTTTTATCAATGTGCATGTAAAGTAAGTATATCCACTGTTATACTAGATTGCCATGTGTACAAATTATTAGTATTTTTGTTTTGTTGGTCTTACAGATAATTGTGAAAGTAGTTTTGATTACTTAATGCTGTAAAGTACATGACCCTCACCTATTCAGCAGCTGTTGCATGAAGCTGTCAGCTGTTACTCCTCTGTACATAAGCGATAGTTGACCCTGTGCTTGGTCCATTACCACTTCACACGAGTGTCCTCTCCCGGGACGATCCAGAGCGATCCCCACCCTGTTCACATAGGCCCTTTCTTCTTCTAAGGCCTTTCTTAAATCTTCTGCCTTCTCCATGAGCTTAGAGATGTTTAAGCTTTCCACCACCTTTCTGGGTCCTCCTTTGGCCCCCGAGGCATCCTTGGCTCCGGAGGAAGAGGATGACACATTGAGCTTGAGCTTGGACATTTCAGGTTTGCGATTAAGTGCCGGAAGCTTGCTTTTCTTCAGGCCGAACCAACTGGCTATCCCATTGGAGGTCTTCTGTTTTGTTTCTGCAGCTTGGCCTCGATCTTGTTCCTGCAGCTTAAGCATGTTTTCTTCAATTCCCCGCATCACTTTCTGCTCAATGGCTGACTGGGGAGCAGGAGCTGCTGTAGAAGGTCGTTTTTCTTCAACAGTCTTCATATTAGCAGATTCTGCTCCGGGTCTTGGCGGAGGGGGAGGTGGGAAGTTATCGACGTGAGCAAAGGTCTTTTTCTTTCCAGCCGGGAGCTTTGGTTTGTCTTCAGCGCGCGATGTGTGCCTCTGGGGTTGGGAGCGCTCATCTTGAACTGGTTTCATTCCTCTGGGATAAGAGGAGGCATTGCCAGCTTTGGATGGGGACTTTGATTGCACTCTAGTAGGGCTGCTTTGAGGACTTGGGACCGTTTTGCTGTGGTGGGTGAGGGGATTGGGGCACTTTCCATAGCTTCGCATCACAACAGGGGTTTCGCAAGAGCTTGTAGAAGACATTCCCATTTTGATCTTTTGACCCTCTACTTTAGCGATGTAATTTTTTTCCGCTGTCACTGGCCTAGTGCTCTGTTCATGAGAGGAAGAACCAGAGGCCTTGGTGTAATTGCCGAAGCTGGTTTTAGGGTAGGGTTTCCCATCAAGTGAATCTGTATACTTTGAATGTCGCTGTTCCATTGCAATGCGCTCTGCCGTCTTGCTTCTTTCACTGTTCCCTGGTGATGCACCGGTTTTACCCATGTTGCTTTGCGCTTCTCTCTTTTCTACGGCCTGTTGGAGGTCCTCCGTGCTCTTCAGTTTGCCAAGGGCTGCCAGACGTTCTTTGAAAGGGTGATAACTTGAATCATTTTGAGGCTTACTGGTGACAGTCCTTTTTGGCAGCGGTGGCTGCTTGTCACTTCGTTTAGCCGCAGCTTGAGACGGAGTAGAAGGGTCATGCTTTTGAGCTGCCTCATGATATCTGTCTTTCATGCTGGAGTAACTGGTCCTTTGTGCCCTGTTTGCTGCAGAGGACGAGGTTGGCAGGCTGAAGTGATGCTGGGGCCTTTGCCAAACTGGACTCTCTGTGTCAGTGTCCTGGTCTGAGGGGTCGGAAGGAGATTCGCCTGTGGTTGCAGATGAATCGGAGGTTTTTAGTGAGAGCGGACTAAGGAGCCTTTCATCTCTCAAGCTCATTTTCTGCTTGTCAGAAAGTTCCATTTCCTCTGGGGTTATCTGGGGAAATCCGTTTACGGAATGAGAAGCAGAGGGATCTAAAATGTTTTCATAGTGAGGCACCTGAGCACCTTTTTGAGGCTGTGAGGAGGACTGACTTGCGCCTTTGGAAGCCCTGCTTGGCTTCGGTGCTGAGTGACTACTGTAACCTGATTCTTTCATGGGAATGGATGAACAAGTGTCCTCAGGCTTTGGCGGGGAGGTGGGGGCGGAATGTGTACCAGGATAGGTGTCTGTTTTGGAGGCAGAGGATGGTTTATCTCGCTCCGTTGTGGTAGCTTTGCGGGACATCACGGGTGACTGGTAGACCTCATAATTATTCCTACAAGGAATTTTTGAGCTGCGCGTAAGCTGAGGACTCAAGCGCAAGGCATTGGCCGTTGGTGTGTTCTCCGCCATCGAAGGTATCTTGAGGAACTTGAGCAGCTTTGATGGGGAAGAGACAGGAGATGGCTTGGACTCGCTGAACGAGGATGGAGGAGATGTTGGACTGTGTACAAACTTTCCTTTTCCTGCGGCTTGCTGCTGCGCAAATGCTGACGTAGTCGGAGAATATGACTCGACAGATACTTTCTTGGACACCGAAGTTTCGTTGGAGGAGAAGACTCCGTTGCAGACCGAGGAGTCATGCTCATGTTTCACAGAATCGGTGGCAACCTCCAGATAACGGCACTCATCAGCTCTAGATGTTGGCATGCTGTCAGATTGCCTGACATCCTCCGGACCACCGTTAGCACCCTTCGACTTTGTAGGCGATATTTTGTCCCTGTCGTGCTTTGGCACCTCGCCTATTTCAGAAGAATCGGCACTCAGGGAAGAAAGATATGGAACAGTGGCTTTTGGCTGGGAGAAATGAGTAACATTTGCTCTGCTGTGTGTGCTGGGTTGGTTTGCTTTGTCCGGCATCTTTGTCTGTGGATGTGTGCTTTGTGCTGAAGCACTGTGCTCTTCTGAAGATGTCTGGGACTCATCTCTGCCAGAATGCGAGCCCATGCCAAGTCCCTGGTTACATTTAAGCAGGCTGTCTAAGCTACTTCTCTGAGAAAGAATACGACAGGACGGACAACCGCCATACCTCAAGGACGCACGGCTGTCTTGTTGTGCCCCTTCCCCATTAGCATACTCATGAATATCCGAATCTGAACTGGAGTGTCGGCAGTGGGGCTGACGTGTGCTTGGAGTCACCACGGTCGTCTCTCCTGGCAACAAAGCCTGTCCGTGATAGTAGTAGCAGGCTGATGGATGAAACTTAAGCGGATCCGACTCCTCCAGCTTACGAAGAACCTCCAGGATGTGTGCTTTCTTTTTGAGGAATGGAGACATGGCTTCCATGGAGGAGGCCGAAGCTTGAGGGGAGCCTCCTGTGCCGTTCTGTGTGCATTCGTCATTGCTCTGAAAGACAAAATAATATTATCAACTAATCTCAAATCACTAATGAGTCATCTGTAATGAGCGGATGATGTACAGCAGTATTAACCTAATTGACAAATTACGTCAACAACTTGATGAATAAGACGTAAAGGCTGAACAAAAAAACAATGACTAATTCATTTAGCATTTAAATAAAATACAGCCAAACTAAAATGCCACAGGAACGAAAGTGGTGCTTTCTAATTGTGTGTATAGGTCTCAAAGTATTAGTCGAGCTGACTTTTTTTATGGAATCACTTTTTTAATGCTAAACAATGATTCTGTTTGATATCAATGTATAAAATGATTCTAATCTGGTTCCAGATAATCAGCTGGAAGACGTAAGGTAGGTTTATTTGTACAGCACCTATTTTACACAGTGGCGATTCAAATCGCTTCACACAAACACAGAAAAATAAAGCATTAGATATTAACACAGCCTATGACATCCTGAGATCCAACACCTCAGAAAGGCTTTTGCAAAAAGTTATGAAAGCATAATTAAAAGAAAGTAGAAGGTAAAAAAAAACATAAAAGAGTAAAATATTTTTAAAAAATGCAAAAAGAGATGGAACTGTGATTATACTCTAGTCATTTTTAGCTCCCTGAGTGAGGAAGAGCACCAAAAGTTGCTGCTTTCAGCGCTGAACAGCATCCGTAACTGAACAAAATCTTACTTCAAAGTAAAACCAACCTCTAAAATGCTAATCAATCCTTGGGACAGCTGTGCTAGCAAACTTGTAAAACCTACAAATAGTTGATAAAGCTTTTGAGAACATTTAGATGTCATTTATAAACTGGCTGAGTGTGCTTGCACACGCAAGGAATCTGTCTCCGGGTTACAGCGCTCATAAACGTGCAATGGCCATGACACAGTGCTTACATTTAACAATAATGCATGACCAAATGGTTCTTTGCATGGTGAAATGGTTCTTCAGAATCAGATTTAGAGAGATCTCAACTCTCCAAATTTGTACTAAATTTAGATAAGCACACAGTCATTCCAAGCACCACTGTAAAAAATCTAGGCATCATCTTCGATTCCAGTCTCTCTTTTGATACACGTTTGCAACATTGTTAGAACCGCATTCTTTCACTTGCGTAACATCGTAATATTCTAACCCTAAACGATGCGGAAAAGCTGATGCATGCCTTTATAACCTCCAGGCTGGAATACTGTAACGCCATTTTAGCTGGGTGCTCCAACACGTTACTAAATGAGCTCCAATGGAACAGAATGCAGCTGCTAAAGTCCTTACAAGGACCAAAAAGTTTGACCATATATCCCCAATCCTCTCGTCATTACACTGGCTACCTGTTAAATTTCGTGTAGAGTATAAGATTATTCTCTTAACGTATATAAATCATTAAATGGCCTGGCCCCGCAGTATCTTAGTGAATTAATTCAGTCATACGAACCCACACATACGCTCCGCTCACAAAACAACGGCTTGCTGACCGTTCCTAAAATTACAAAACACACAGCAGGTGGTCGAGCATTTTCCTACGTAGCCCCAAAATTGTGGAATCATCTCTGTTCAGGACTCAGACACACTCTCTACATTTAAAACTAGACTCAAAACTTACCTGTTTGCACAAGCATTTTGCTAATATCAGTTATTTTGCACTATTACTCTCTAACATCTCTCCATAAATGAACCTGTCCTGTTAATCAATTTCTCTCTCTCTCTCTCTCTCTCTCTCTCCCTGTCTCTGTGCACCGTTTTGACCACCCTGGAGCTTCAACTGTACAAAGCTGTGCAAACCTCACCTGCATGAACTGACCCTCCTGATGATGCTGCTGCTGCACAAACTCAAACTATCTAATTAACCATTGCTCCACCTGTTTTTTTCCCCGTTTGGTATTCTAATATTTTATACTATGTTTGCTATCCGGTGTCGACCAGAAGAGGATGGGTTCCTCTTTTGAGTCTTGGCTCCTCTCAAGGTTTTCTACCTCTCGCTCTTAGGGAGTTTTTCCTTGCCACTGTCATCACTGGCTTGCTCATGGGGGCTCGGACCTGGATTTTTCTGTAAAGCTGCTTTGTGACAACACCTGTTGTAAAAAGCACT
>JAILXH010173825.1:666-11327 GCA_023558415.1 Piaractus mesopotamicus
TCGCCCACCTCTAGGTATACGATTTGTCATAAATGTAATATCATTATGCCACAAATAAGTGCAGATAAGGCAACATACAAACAGTGCAAACCACGCTAACAGTACCCATTTAGCTGAGCGGCTCAGGGATGTTTCAGACACGTTTTTCTTGGGTCTGTGAAAGTGTGAACGAAAAAACGCATTCTGCAATATGCTAATATGCTAAAAGTTAGCATTAGCTATCTAGCTAACAAACAGATTCCCTTGTTATAGCACTCAGAGACCCACAACTTGTTTCCTGCCTCTAACCAAGCTAACATTAGCATGGTTTGCACCTATTTATGACATTCTAGCATAGCAACTATGACAAAACTCATAAATGAGGAAGAATTTCAACCAGATGAACTTATAAACCAGCCACTACTACTGTTTAGTGCACGCTACTTGCACTAAAAGTGGCTATTACCCTACAGAAGTACTCGATTTAGGACACAGTGAAGCTGTACATGGCTAAACCTGGCTAAACAAGGCTGCGTTCACTGTGGTGTTTGTGAAAGAGCTGATCCGCTCACTTCCTTCTTGCTTGTAAACAAGTGTAAAATCCTGCCCTCGTGTTGCAGCTAATTCATAGGCACCTTCTAAAAGCCTTGGCCTGCACCAACCAGTCAGGCCTCCACTACAAACCACAGATACGCTCGGCTAATCTCTGCAGTGAGAAGGTCATTACAAATGTGATCGTTATCTTCTTGATATTCATTTAGATGCGTATATTATGAGCATATCACACTGCCGTAAATGTTACATCGTTTAGACAGTGATTAATTGGCTTGTCAGTCAGAGCAGTTTGGTTCAAAATGCTTCATTTTGAATTGTTCACAGTGGTGGTGATAGGAACCAGACATCAACCACTAAAAGCTCCCTCACAGAAAGTCGTTACCTGAAATAGTTAGGAATACACTGCTGATGCCTGAGACCCTGTTTCAGCATAGTTTTGCGATAACTTTGTAGATTATTATGTACTTTTTAAAATACATACACGTCCTTTTAGTAAGCCAATATAGTACTCAAAGAAACCTTCTTTTCCACATTGATCAGTTTTACCATTACAAACATTACATATAAAAACTCAGGAGACGTGTCGGTTCACTGGTGGTTTTGGATAGAAAATAAAATGGCTATATTTGCGTTGTAGACATCATGACCCCTGGTTCCTATCACCAGCACTGTAAAGAAATCTGACTTAAGTTTCTCTACAATTATCTCCACTCTGCTCAAATTTCAACAACTGAATTATTCTGAATTTTTTTGAAAGTCCCCTTTAATGTGCCGTGGCTTCTGTGAGAATTAAGAGGTACATGAAAACAGCTACGGATGCTGTAAAACCACATTCATATTAACAATTTATTTACATTTACTCATTTAACTAATTAAAATCTGCAACATTTTTTTTTCTCATCTCTTCACATACAGTTGCTAAAAGGACAGTGACTCAAGCTCAGAGATTCAGTAAGAGTGACTCATTTGCATGAAACACCAGTGACACTGTTCTCCATCCAGCCAAAAGTATATGAATCATTCTACACTGTTAGAAATAAAGGTTCTATGCGGGTACCTTTTTCGTTGATTAAGGTACAACCAGTGTAAATGTTTAAGGTCCAACTGTGAACCTTAAATACGTTTTTTCCAGGTGAAAAGTACGTATTTGTACCTTTTCATAACCTAATGTTTTAAAACAGAACAATAAAATAAAAAGCCTGGAGACGAGACGGGGTGTGTGGAGTCAGTACAACTTAGAAAATATAATTTCAATGGATTATGGTACAGTTATGTTCCCTGACTAAAGATACTGAGATGTACCCTTGAGGGTCCCACCCCAGTGATAAGAGGGGGACTGCCCCAGTGATAGTTTCATACCTTTTTTTCTGGGAGTGTATCAAATCGAAATTTTGCTTTGAGTATTATAACAAATGACTGAACAGTCCATTTTGTCATCACCAAAATAATCACAGCACTTCCCAAACTTTACGTTTCAGTAATGACTGTTTCGGTAGTGACAATTTTAGCTAATTTTGAGCAGAACCTGACTATCAAACACAGCTTTGAAGAGCTGTACACACATAAAATCATCATGTTTTTCAATATCACACGAAAGTGTTTACTTAACTGCAGACAATGTGTGTTTCGGTAGTGACAGTTCTTAATGTTCCACACTGATTTTTAGACTTTGGACACAATTACTTCAAAACAATGGGGTCTAACTGCCCACCATGTGGCTGTGAGGGACAGGGATGCAGCCTGCTCTAAAATGCAGGGGCGTGGCTACAATAAAGCACCACCCATTCGGGTGGTGACATGTGATTGACAAGAGATTTTTGTTAATATTTATATTTATTTTATTTAAAAATAAACTTATGAAATGTAAGTATTACTTGAAATGTAGGGGTTGGATTTGGGACAGACACCTCCTAATAAACAGTACCCTATAAATGATGATTTTGTATATATTTAGTTTGTTACCATCTTAAACTACGCAGTTTGAACTAATTCGGTTGGATGGTCCATCGAGGGTTAAAAGGGAGTTTAAAGAAAGTACCATTTAGTACAGTAATTTAAATATATTACAAAAAATTACCTCTTCATAAACAACACTGATATATTGCTCTATTGGCTTCAATTCTTTGTGCATGCTAGCGGTACTAGCTGCGTGCGGCATGTCTATGCTAGTATTAATAAGCAGTTCTCTGGTTATACTTTAATAGTCACATTCAACTAATAAAAACGATATGACGTTCACAGTACTTGATGTGCATCACCCTATATCTTTTTTGAGGTCCGATAAGTGCAGTATAATGTTTTGCATTCAGCGTTTTACACACCGCACTGCACTAAATCCAGTTAAACAAGACTAATTATGCTTTCTTTGTAATGAAAGATGCAGTCAGTTGGTGTTCTTTAGGCATCCACAATATCAAAATGATATCAATAACAATATGATACGCTCAGAAAAGATACATAATTTATCACACTAACATATCGTCATATTGTCCGCCATTAAATGAAGGGATGCCTGGAGGAGCCCGAGGTTGTTTTCGTATATATTTTCCTAGCGGAGAGGCTGGCAGAGAGGGTGGAGCAGCTAGCAGCCTGGGCAACGCTCCAACACTAATGGACAGGCCTGGCCAGCAGGCAGGCGGATATGCAGATCCCGCTGAACTTAAACAAAGCCAGAGGCACACGCAGCCAAACTGGGTGTGACGCACAGCACAGCGCAGATACAAACACACTCAAGTCATGACAGGTTGAACTTTTCTTGATGAGTCTACTTCCCTTTTTCGATGGCAGTGTTAGATCTGAACCACCATAAATGCCTATAAGAGTGAAATGCCTTCCTACAACCATCAGAAAATTCCAAACTATGCTAAACAACATGATCCTGTTGGCCTGAATCGGCTAGACAAAGCTAAAAAAAAAAGATACAGATAAGGTCCAGTACAAAGGGTGTCTGTCTTATACAGTAGACTACCAGAGAATGGGATGCCATGGACATGTTAGCATTACATTATATCAGCAAATATGTGGGGACAAAAGTTTAATAGTATATTAAAGGGGAATTCACCGACTTTTCTGTTTGTCTTTACAGTGGTGGTGATAGGAACCAGGGGTCGCCATGTTTACAATACAGATATAGACATTTTATTTACTATCCAAAACCAGCAGTGAACCTAAAGGTGTCTTCTGAGTTTTATATGAAATGTGGATATTAAAATCTGAAATAATAAGTTTTCTTTGCAGACTACTTTGCCTCACAACTCTCTGCATGTATCCCTTCACCATGAATGGATTTTAAAGATACATTTTAGGCCAAAACCTTCTTAAAACCATCATAAAATCTGGGGTAACTTTGAGGCATTACATCTGGTTCCTATCACCATCACTGTAAACAGTTATTCTCTACAACAGATCATTTCACATCAAACCACTCTGAGTGACTTTGTTTACATCTTAACCGTTTAATTATGCAGAAATGTTGAAAAATTGGTGGAATTCCCCTTTAACTGTAACCATGAGAAACACAGTAATACATGACTTAAAGGTGAAATTTAATTCAGTAATCAGATTATAATGGTCCGCTCATCTTGTCTGGTCTTATAAACAGAGCTACTTTTGTTTGGCGGCTTTAAACCAACAGGTTCCATTTAACGTCTAAACAAAAATAAAATCATTCAATTACATAATTTGCAAGTTCTGAGGGGGTAAATAGAAGGATACTTGTTGACCAGCGGTGTGAGAAAGAAGTTGGCCAACAGGACACTCAAAACTGATCGCAGGTCAGTGCAACATTCACCAACGTCCACTAACAATCGTATAAGCAGGCATTTCAGAGTGTGGTTTGCTCAAGCAGGGATAATATGGACGCAGTGAGTCAGGCTCAGTTCTGGCACATAAACCATCCTCATCTAATATCCCTCAGCTGGTCCTCATGTGCTCTGGGCGCCGTGTCATGTGACCACCAATTCTTGACCCAGCTGAAGAGCCACACGTGCTGAAAACACACCACACCAGTTCCAATTCACCAGCACCAGGAAAAAACATTTAACAAAGAATGTGCTCATTTTTTGGCCTTAAATGTAAAAAATGTCTATTTTGAAATGTAAATAAATGTTTTTATTGTCCATATCCCACTGTGGGGTTAACAGTTTATCCATTCTTGTTAGTGTATTCAGTGTATTTTTGAAAAAAAAACTGAATTGTACTAAATTAACAAAATGAAATTGTGGTGAAATTCGAGATTTTGTAATGCACTGAAGCACTAAATAACCGCCTAAAGAATCTTAAATATCCATATATAATACCCATATACGGGATTCCGTGTTCAAGTAGGCTTTTTTTAACGGAGAAATAGTTTTTTCTGCGGCCGCGCCCTGTCGTAAATAAAAATATTTCAGCGCTGATATGTTTTGTGCAGCATATAATGTCAAAATGTCACTGGATCTTCTGAATTACAACAGCATTAAATAGCCCACATTAAGGAAAACCTACTTTTCCATGCTTTTTTTGGAAATAAAAGAGTTTAATTGAGCATGTAAAGTGGTACAACTCACTCCATACGGTCCATATATGGAAATTAAGCTGCGAAAACAGCCCATTTTAAATTTGTGTGGTCACAAAAAACCATCACACTCAAATATATCCACATATTCAGCTGTACAGCAGTTTAGCCTCAGCTCACTCATGCTAAAGATAAGGAGTCTTTCAGCCTGAACTGCTTTCTGAATACAGGACAGCCAATCAGAACAGAGGCGATTTGCATATTTCTGTCTTAAAGGAACAGTAACAAAATGAATGATGCCTGTTTTTAGTAAACAGACCCACATAAACATCAAAAGTGGACATCGTAAGGGAAAAATTAAATTCAATAATAATGCAGGATATGGGCCTTTTAAGGTGTCAGAATACAAATGTGTTATGAGAGCGTGTTCTGCTCACATCCAGTCCAATTGCTGTATTTCAGCACTATTATATAACAAGACCACATCAACTTAACTACCACGTTGGGCAACCAAATGCTGGTTTACGGGGGTATTTTGGTGAGATTGCCAGTCAGTGCGCTGCTGTGTTACCTTGCATGCAGCAATAGTTGTATTTCAGCCTCTTAACGACCTCATAATTCAGAGGATTCACTGACATCAGAGGAAAAATGTAGTATGGCAAAATATATTAGCATTTTTGTGCATAAATGTGGTGATACTCAAAAACGATGTTCATTTTTCCCCATAATGAAATACGGCTCCCTTACGGGAGGTCCTTATACGGGCACAGCGGGAATGACGACTTCAAACCAGGTCTGAGGACATTGACAGTCCACTGTAGTGTAGAGCACTAAGAAGCATAGATCATCATCATCAGAACAGAGAAAGGTCAGAGTAAAGCTGTGAGTCAGGAAAGTTAAAGCAGGCCACCCCAACTTCGGACCTGCAGCCGGACAATACTGCAAAAGTGTAATATCACGATACCTCAAGACATTTTCACGACAGACAAGGCGTCATGATGTTTATTTTTTCTGGCATCTGAGAAGTTAGAACAGACAACATTTGAAAAAAAACACTATTAAAAATTAGAAAAAGATATTAGGCCTCATTCACCAACCGTTCCTAAGAAGACATTTCTTTGTAAAACCCACTTACGCAGTTTTCACGAAGATTCTGACATTCACCAGTGTTTTCTTGGGATTTGATCTTAGGTAAGAACACAATCTACACACTCAAGAGCACAAAGGCGTGAACAGTTCTGTGCTTTAAGAACACGTCAGGAATCTGACGTAGACTTTTTTCTCAGGACATTTCTCAAGAACACACTTAAGAAAAACATTAGGAACATATTGGTGAACGAGGCCCATGATTTTCAGTCAACATTTCACACATTGAGCTGCAACAAATCCAGCTAAACAGGACTTATTATGCTCTCATTTTAATCAAACATACAGTTGGGAGTGTTTTTCAGTACAGACAATATCCACCATATGCCCAAAAAAGAATATCGTGAAATGATTTATCATGATAACTAGGAATGCTGTCATATTGCCCAGCCCTACCAGAGCCTACCCTGCAGAGAAACCTCAGAGAAAATCTTTCTACTTTACGCTGTATTAACTGCTGATATGGATAAATATCGCACTGCACAGCTTTAAAGCTGAACAGAGAAGCTGGTTTAGTTTGGTATTTTCCCTGTAAGTCCAAAGGTATTAGTCTCACCCACAAATTTACATGTAACAGGCCATCATACAGTTACAGTACTGTGTAAATATATATTTTTTTAAAAGAGCTTATTTTTTATTATATCATTGCTGTTGGATGAAAACCTTGTATCTCTTCAATAATAACTTTACAAGAGAAGGAAAACAAACATTCATCATCATGAAACATCTAGCGCTTTCAAAGAAAATGAAAAAACCTACGAAAGTGGAGAGTCAAAGTTCTGTCCGTGACAGCGTTATATATTAATGTATAACACATATATGAATATATAAACATCTAATAAATTGACTATTATTTGAAGTACTCTAATTACACTATCAAGTCACATTAAATTTTTACTGTTATACTAAAAATTTGTCAAATTATATCAAATAAAACTAACATTTTTTTCACACTGTTCTGCCTGTATTAGACAGGAAAGACGAAACCATACAATTACACACAGAAAACAAGTTCCTTTTAGTTCTGAATGCTTAGCTAACAGAGGAAGACTTACACATTTCCTTAGGCTGCGTGTGACAATCTAGGTCTGACCTCCAGCATGACGATTATGAGGCCTACGGTCGTATGCAAAGGTTTTAACACCCCTGGTGAAACTGCATGTTTTGTAATTTTGTAACAAAGATGGCATTTTAGTGCCAGATTTTAACATAGTGAAGAAAACAAAAACATAAAATATGTCGTGACATGTGCACAGGACACATTTTATGTTTTATTTTTCCCCCAAAATGTTACATTAGCAAATGAATAGTTACTGTGCATTAAAATGTGCACTGTGTTCACTTAGAAAATCAATGCGTCAGTTGACCAGGGGCGCCTAAACTTTGGCACACAACTGTATACCTTTGGAAACAAGCTTGTGCTCATATTAGAAGAGGCCAGAATGAAATAAAAGTATAGGTTCAGGGCCATAGGGCCTATCTGCATCATGTAAATAAATGCAAAACTCTAATAAAGGAGAACTCCACCAATGTTTCAACATTTCTGCATAAATCAGTGTTTGAGATGTAAACAGAGCGGTTTGGTGTGAAATGATTCATTATAGAGACTCAGATTACAGTGGTGGTGATAGGAACGAGGGGTTGCAACATCTAGAACTCAAAATATACCCATTTTATTTCCTATCCAAAACCACAAGTGGACCTACATGTGTCTTTTCATATGTAATGTAAGTTTTCTTTTTGGACTATTTTGCCTACGCACATATCTTTGCATGTATGAATGCTTTGTAAATACATTTTAGGCCAAAACCTTTTTTTTTTTTTTTTAAACTTAAGCCAAACTGATTTCATGTAATAGCTGCAGGACTATATAAGGTAGCTTTGGACGTCTGGTTCCCATCACCACCACTGTGAACCATTCTGACTCTGTAAGTTTCTCTAGAGCAGAGTTTTTAACACCAAACCACTCTGAATGACTCCATTTACAAATGAATGAGTTCTTAATGGTTCAATTATGCAGAAATTTTGGAAAATCGGTGGATTCTCCGTTTAAAATGTACTAACATACGGTAAGAATTAAAACTTGAGAAAGCCACGTGTCTGATGACACATGAAGAGACACACACCTGTATAAGAACAGAACAAAGCTCTCTACTGTACCTCAGTTTTGCCAATAACTGCACATGACTGAACATTAATCCATCATTACAACTATGTGTAACAAAAGTCTGGAAGGCTTCCTATTCGCCTCCTTCTTGTTCGAATTTACCCGTTCTACCTTAAATGGTGCAGCTTGAATGTAACTGTTGCACCATTTAAGGTGGAACGAGAAAATTCGAACAAGAAGCTGGCGAGAGTGTGGCCTGAAATATCACCTCAGAAAAAAGTCTCAAGGCTTTAAAGTGAACTGAAACAATGTAGCTGAGATGTTTAACCCATCACAGCAGCACGGAACCGCACAAACGGACGACCTTAAGCCTTCATAGCATCAAGTTTAGAAGAAATGAACTTACCAGGCGGCTACCTGAGCTTCAATTAGTCAATTAGTCGATATTACTGAAGAAGAAAACGCTGTTTTCCTGTATAAAACCAAGCCAGAGCTGTTCAGAATTCTATGTTAAGTATTAACGAGGAACTTTAGGACACTTTCTGGCTAGCAGAACTTTTCCTGAAGCTTCAGCACTGCCTACATTGACGTCCACACGGCTGGAAGTCTCCGAGTTGACGCAGCAGCAGCAGCAGCAGCACTTCCCGTTCAACGTTATTTCTTTTCCCACCCGTATTCCGACAAGCCCCCGCCTTACTCCGCTGCGATTGGCTAGCGAAGGGCGTCCTCCTGCGCCACGATTGGCTACTTCAAGCGGTCTGCTTGTGAGTACGAACTGCCGGCCAATCCTAGCACAGGATGCGGAATACAAGTGGGAAAACTATAACGGCTACACCTTCCCTCTTTCAGGATGTTGGGCAGAAAAGACCCACACCATAGACAGACTTTAAGACTTTAATAACTGGACGAAAATGTCCATGAATGTCTCTAAACTTCCTGATTAAGGAAATTACAGCATGTTTTAAACAGTTTATAATAAATAATTATGTTTTTGTAGTGAAGATGTACATTTAACATTGTGTGCTTCTAATAGAATTAAATGTTAATTAGATATGATGTAAGCAGGCAAATGTTGAAATAGCTAAAGCTAAAAAAAATATTAACATCAGTTCAGTGTTTTTTCTTTTTTTGCCAACATAACAGTGCCATCTTGTGGCTGAGCTCTGTAAAAGCTACATAAATCAACAGAGGGTCATTTTTATAAAAACTATAAGGCTTTTATTCAGAAACACTGGACACAATTGTCATGTGCACATAAATTTAATCAACGTAATGATGTTATGATGATGATTATCAGTTATCAGGCACTGTGTTTTCCTCATTTTTCTGCAGCTGCTCCTGAATTTGCCGCACCAGCTACTTGTCTGGCCATATTCTCTCGTCCACCAGCATCCTGTCCATCCTTTTGTGTTTGGACATCCTGGTGATCTGGTACACTTGTGGGCTTTCTGGGAGGCTCAAACATGGGTTTGTAGATATAGATGCCCCCTCCCACCCCGATCAGCGTCGCAAAAGCAATCTGATTGAATGGTATCCGCCTTGGAAGCATGACGACGAGTTTATATGAAGCTCCTCAGTCCATAACAGAATCTTCTCTGGTTCAGTCCCAAGCGCACTGCTGAGAGAAGAAACGTGTTGATTAAGAGAATTCAACTGAAAGCTTTCGACTGAGTACAGACGTCAGTTCCTCAGTTCCAAGAGTTGCAACCACTATTGCGCTACAGGTAGTTAATAAAGAGAACTTGTGAGAGAACAACTAGCGATCCACCAAACCAAAAAAGGCCTCTTTCCATTCTTGCTTTAAAGAAATAATCCAACAATTTTCCCTAAAAAGCATGTTTTTCCAGTTTTTACATTTCAGTAAAATGATTTTGGTGTTTGTTTGATTTAACTGAACGGTACATTTTCACAAATTCACTCATGCAAGGGAGGAAAGTGGAAAGCAATGATATATAGAGTCACATCACTACACACATTTAAAGGAGAATATCACAGTTTTTTCCAAAATCCCTGCCTAATTTACACAGTAAGATATAAATAAAGCCACTGAGAGTGTTCTGATGTGAAATAGCTCACTGTAAATAAATGTATAGACTCTGATTTCTTTACAGTGGTGGTGATCGGAACCAGGCGTCACAATGACTACAACACAAATAGAGCCATTTTATTTACTATTCAAAACCACCAGAGAACCTACATGTGTTTTTACATGTAAGGTTAATAATGGTAAATCACAACATCCTGCATGTTCCCCTACCCTATGGATTATAATACATTTTTTCCTTTTTCCTTTCTTTTCTTTGCCGAGTTGAACAGCTGCCCATCCTGTGCATTCTAATGCTGTTGCCTCTTCTGCCTGGATCGGGTGCCACTGCTCGC
>JAILXH010173825.1:12561-26863 GCA_023558415.1 Piaractus mesopotamicus
ATTTTTACTATCCGGTGTCGACCAGAGGACGGTAGGTTCCCTTTCTGAGTCTTGGTTCCTCTCAAGGTTTCTTCCTGTTTCTCTTAGGGAGTTTTTCCTTGTCGCCTCTGTCTTGCTCATGGGGGCTTGGACCCGGATTTCTTTCTGTAATACTGATTTCCTTGTAAAGCTTCTTTGTGACAACACCTGTTGTAAAAAGCACTATATAAATAAACTTTGCTTGCTTACTTGCTAATAAATATGTTTTAGGCCAGATCCCTCTCTAAACTGTTGTAGAACAAAGTCTGAGGCATCAGGAAGTGCATTTGAAACCATTTTATGTAATAAACTTTCTGTGAAGCCTCTGTTATGGATGCACATCTGGTTCCTATCAGCAACACAGCAAACAATTCTGACTGTAGAACAGTACTGCACATCGAACAACTCTGTAAGACTTTATGTCTTAACAGTTTCACTATGAAGAAACTTTGAAAAATCAGTGGAATTCTCCTTTAAATGAATGGGAGTCATCAAATCTTTCAGAAAAAGCAAACTCACATTTTAAAAATACTATCCAAAACTATGAATTCAATTACTTGTATTCAATGTTTCACACACTTTGCTGCATTAAATGGAATTAAACACTTTGTAATCAAACACTGAGTTGGTGTTTTTTTAAGCAGTGACAATATCCACTATATATGTGACTTATGTAAGTAAGACTTTCACTCTTACTTACCCACATTCACTGCGTTCAAGGCAACAAACCCGCCGCTGCAGCTGCAAAGGACGAGACTCTGAAACTAATAAACACAGCAGAGACTGACCTTCCGACTGACTACATTAGTAACAGCGTCGGACAAAAATGATTATTAGAAATAATCAGGTTTAATCAGCGCTGCTGCTCCTCCCTCTCCTCTCACTGCGCCGCCATGTTAGGACGGGAAGGTCGCGCTGCCGTACGGCAGGACGGAGGGGACAAACTTCATTGCATCTTTAAAAAGGGAAAAAAAATCTATGTCACAGAAATGTTTATCATTCCCGTGTATCGTTTCCAACCTCTATTTTTTAACGCTCTTGTATATCAATGAGAGAATATCTGTATATACTTGCCGTAGGACTTGTATACATTTTAAGTTTTCAAAATATGAAAAATATTTTTTTGATGTTTTGACGTGTACATAATTTAACTTTTATATATCTATATATTTTTCATTTGTTTTTATGTTTTTAAAGATTTATTTATTTGTGGGGTTTTTAAAAATTTTATTTTATTTTCAAGTCCACTACGCCCTGCGTGACGTCACGACCCAAACACGGAAGTGCAGTGCTGTGTTGCAGTGTTTTCATTCACTGCTCACGGAACAGCGCTGTTTGTCTGTGAAATTTGAGGTTGATTTTTACAGTATGGTGAATGTTGAAGCTGCCCGCAGTGATGGAGAGGATCCGTGCTCGTGTTCCGTTCGGTGTGTCTGGCTCAGCTGAGCCTGTAAAGCTGCGGACACGGAAATCTAAACTGTACAGTAAAAACGCTGCAGGGTGGCGGGAGCGCGGTGAGACTCGCACACACTGTACAGCAGAGCGGAGCCAACAGCTCACAAAGCAGGACTTCAGTTACCCGCACAACTGTGAAATAAAATTAGGTTTTAATAACGCGTGGCCACGAATTAATACATGAAGGCCACAGGTTATTGAGTTAAATTTCTTGTATATTCGTGGCCTCAGTATAATAATTTGTGACCTCAAAAAAAGTCATTCATGGCCTCAGTATATTAATTTGTGACCGCAATATAGTAATTCGTGGCCTCGAAATAGTAACTTGTGGCCTCAGTATATTAACTTGTGACCTCAAAATAGTCATTCAAGACCTCAGTATATTATTTGTGGCCTAAATAATTAGTGGCCTCAATATAGTAATTTATAAATTTGTGGCCTCCGTACATTTGTAACCTCAGTATAGCCACATAAGGCGTAGGAATGAGATGATTAAGTCGTGGCCATGACTTAGTAAGGTGTGGGAACGAGATCATGGCTTACTAAGTCATGGCCATGCTTTAGGATCTCGTTCCCACGCTTTGTTAAGTTGTGGCCACGACTTAATCATCTCATTCCCACGCCTTACTAAGTCGTGGCCACGCATTATTTTTATTTATAAAGGATGTCACCAGCGGGGCTCAGTAGAATCATTCATTTAACGAATACAAAAAATTGAGGATAGTGCTAATGATCTATGTCACTAATGCTAGCTAGCTTTACAGATGTACTTATTAGCCTCTGGCTCAGTGGCTCGCGGTCAAGATTTGTTGAGTGCTCTAAGAATTCCTGATGATTGTATGCTGAAAAAAGTCTGACTTTAATTAATTCAAATTTGTACATCGCTTTCATAAATGAAACGTTACATTAACGGTTTTCTTTCAGTTTACTCACTTTTGGCAAGAGTTGAGTTGATGTAATACATTTTATTCATGTGGAACCAACATACAGTTTTGAATTAAGTGAAGTTCAGAGCACTTTTTTTCAGTTTACATCATCACAGTGCTCAGTAAATCCTGACTGCTAGCCGCTGATATATGATGTACTTGCATAATGCATGCTGGGTATCATAGTGAGAAAACACGGAAGGACAGAAAAACAAAAACAGATACAAAAAGTCTGTCTAAACGAAGAATCTGACAAATGCAACTCTGCACTACAGAATATTACATAACATAATAAATGCCTTATTAAATGTTAGTTTAAGGCCAGAACGCTCCTGGAATAATGTTCAATACTAATGTCCTTTACCTCTCCTCGTATTGAACAGGCTTATCTGTTGGCATAAGCAGCATATAGCAGTGTGTGACGCCTGCTGCAGAATTACTTTAGTGGTAAATAGCAGAAGTCACTGTTTTTTTTTTTTATCATCACAGGTTTCTTCGGGGTCAGCATAACGGTTTTCTCTGTGATATTTCGCCTCATTAACTGCTTCCTGGTCCAGACCAGCTTTGTCCCAGATGAATACTGGCAGTCCCTGGAAGTCTCCCATCGAATGGTCTTCAAATATCCTCTCAGCTGCTGGCTCACTGCAGGCCTTGTAACATGCATATCGTATCTAAGTCATATTCATTTTTCGTAACTACATTGTGATATTTTTACATAAAAAATTCTTTTGTTAGTAATGTAAAATGTATGGCTGCATAGTGATGCATTGATGATATGGGGGGTGATTCAGCTGCATTAATTTTGTTTTAAAATGCCAAAATCAATTAGAATCAAGTATAATAACAGTAGTATAGTACATAATAAAGTGTGTGCATATGTTTTAGCTTAAACACATGAAACTTCAGGAAAAAAGCTTGGTGTATTCCCAGATAGCAAACAGTTTTGGGCCAATTCTGGCTTTCTTATGTGAATGTTGATTGACTACCGGGTAGATGTTTGGCATGCAGGCCAGAATAGGGCCAGATCCTGGACAACTTCATACCGTTTTGCCTTGTGTCTACATTTGTGGGACAATTCTGCCATAAATATTGTGGGCCAACAATGTAGTTGGGCCAGATTTGGGCCATATCCTTTAGTTCTATTCACTTTACAGTGTGTGGGCCAGATCTGGGCTGAGTACTGAGCCAGCTGTATACTGAGCCAGAACAAACCAATAATGTGGCCCACAAGAGAGCAAGACAAATTTTGCTAACTGGGCTGTTTTTATTCTCTGTATATTCCTCCATTCTGTAAATAGTTCTTTGTATATTTAGCATAATTGTTAGCATTTCAAATAATTATGAATTATGTCAAAATAATAACAAGTGCATCACATTGAAATTTAAGATGTCATGATGCACTGAATTGTTCCCTAAGGAATTGTAGGAATTCCCACCCCTGTTGTGTATCTTTACCCATGTTAGGCTACTATCATTAGCATGTAACTGACAAACGTAGTTTTGAACATACAGTTTTTCTTTTCTATGTCTTTAAACCCTTGACTTGTGTTCTTAAGTATGGCTATGAAACCTGGGAGTGGAAGGAGGGTATCCGAGGTTACTCCTACCCGCTCCTCTTTGCTCTACTGTACAAGATTCTGGAGCTGCTGCATTATGATACGGTTCAGCTGTTGGTAAGTGGACCTCAGCATATTGTACCAATACAGACAGATGCATTAGCAGCAGGGCTGTCACTATCAGTTATATTGGTAGGCAAGTAAACTATCGTTTTCTTCAAAGCAATAAAAGTGTAGCTAATTCAGCATTTCAAATATTGCAAAATACAGTATTGAAATAAGGTAAACAAGCAAGTCTCTAGAAAGACTTCATTAAAAAACAATAGTGAAAAATGCACATAAATGTGTTCATGAGGCTGTTTCTTACTGTTAGAGAGACCAGTAGGAGAATTTAAAATATGCGCATTATACAAAACTGCCACCTAATCACTGATTCAGTAAATATTTTTAAAGGGCCAAAATCCTGTTTTTCTGCTAGTTTATTTTTTCCTCTTGCGCTTCACTTACAGCATTTATGTGGTTGTAATTCATTTTTTAAATGACCATTTTCTTATTAAACTACAGAATCAAACAGGCTGTTTATGTGCCTTTAAGACTGATCTATGTAAATGAGCTCTGTTCTGATTGGCTGCCCTGTACTGGACCGCTTTCAAAATGATGTCCGGGCTGAAACACTCCTTATAACTTCAGTGTGAATGGGTGGAGCTAAACTGCTATAGCTGATATATGTAAATGTGTTGTTTTTTTATGACATCACAAAAACAGAATTCAAAAAGGGCTGTTTTGCAGCTTAGCTTCTATATGCGAATTATAGCGATGGTAACGATGGACAGCCTTAATTTGCACATAAACAGAATCATGTTTTAGATTTGTTTTGCAGATCCTGCTGCCTCGAGTTCTGCAAGCTCTTCTTGCGGCGTTTGCTGACGCAAAGCTCTATGACCTCATTCGGAAGTGGGAGAGTCCAGATGTAGCCAAATGGACGGTAAGAGAATTTTTTATTTTTTATCTGACTCTTATTCAACTCATTTGCTAATATCACTGTGTTGGCTAAACTGCGCTTCCTGTGGCCTTCCAGTGGTCAAATGTTGGAATATGTCCAGAAGGGTGTTTTAATCATATGCTGTATATTGCATAACAGAACGTGTCATAACATGTCGTAACAATGTGGCAAGTGAAGAACTGGCGAAACGCTATGCAAATGAGCTGAGCAGTGACCAGTAAGGTTGTTGATGCAGTCGTATGCAAACGTTTGAACAAACCTGGTCAAGTTACATGTTTTGCTTATTTTTGCTTAGAAAATCAACAAAACGTGTCATTTTGACCAGGGGCGGACAAATTTTTGCATGCTATTGTATGTGGTGGTGTAACCGATTGCATCGCCTGTAGTCCTTTTATCTGTTTTTTAACAGTTGCAGTCATACCCTCATGAAATCAGCTATCCACATTCAAAGAACATCAGAACATCCTTGTAATTCCACTAGACTGATTTGTTTTTTCGTTTTTATTTGTTCTGTTTGTGTCTCCAGTACTTCTGTCAGCTGTGCTCATGGTTCACCTGGTACTGCTGCACCCGCACCCTCAGCAACAGCATGGAGACCACACTCACTATCCTGGCTCTCTGCTACTACCCTCTGCACGGCACCAAGACACAAAACAGGTCTGTCAAAATGTGCATCTGGACACACTGAGTTTCGCAACGTCAGCACAGGCAGTTACTTTTAGTGTGGCTGCTGTACAAAACCATTTGTATTGCTGACATCGCTGTGAAATCGGTATTAATGCAATGCCGTTTTGGCCATTGCAAATTTAAAGGGCCCACATCCTACATTTTTCTTGTATTTTCTTTTTTCCCCCCACCGATGTCCACTTATAACATTTGTGTGGGTTTATGTACCAAGTTTAGTCATAATAAAAATTTCCAGCCTCTCTTTATCACTTAGAATTAAACAGGATGTTTTTGTTGGTCTGCATTTAAGACTAATATATGTAAATGACCTCTGTTCTGATTGGCTGCCTTATTCGAATAGCAGTACGGGCTGAAACACTCCTTATAACTTCAGCATGAATGGGTGGAGCTAAACTGCTATAGACAGAATAGGCAGATATAATTTAACACATTAGTATTTGTGACATCACAAAAGCGATATATTCCAAACAGAGTGTTTTTGCAGTGTAGTTTTCATATATGGAGTGTGGGATGGAAAGGTACAGTTTGAAACTTTTTCGTCAGCTAACAGATGTCTGCGCTGACTAGCATTGCGCTGAGTGATGGGGGAGATGGGGGACATCGCACCCACCCAGAGAGAGCGAGGCCAGATTTACATGCTATGGGCCCTTTAAAGAGTGAAGTTATTTTGGGTATGAATGAATGCAGAATAATGATGATGTATTATTATTTTTATTCTTTATATTGTTTTGCCATTTTGCTTGGTGTGTGCATGTGTGCACTGTGGGGCATGGTGAAATTCTTGGGCCACTGGCCCATCGGGTATAAGTTTTTCCAGCAGAGACAGGCACTACTGTACTATTATAAGTTGAGGCCTGGCTTTTGTTCATTCTCTTTGTAAATATTTAAACTCCCTGTGAATGCTCCATGTAACTTTGCCTGTGTTTGCATTACATACATAAGGTTTCAAGGTTTCTTCCTCTTGCTCTTAGGGAGTTTTTCCTTGCCACTGCCGCCTTTGGCTTGCTAATGGGGTTCTTGGACCCAGATTTTTCTGCGAAAAGATGCTTTGTGACAATGCCAATGTAAAAAGCACTATATAAATAAACTTGACTTAACATAAAGCTTCACAAATTAGTTTCTACTTCTAGATCAGATGCATCTTGACGGCCATGTGATTGTAATGAGAAGGTCAGATCATGTTTTTTAAGTATCACTGTGCAGCGTAGGCAGGGGGCCTAATAACAGATACGGGTCACTTGCACATACTAATGTAAACCGTCAAGGCAGAGAGATCAGATCTGAGCAAAAATTACAGTTGGCTGGTAGTGTGAAAGCTACACTGCTTTTAAGGAACTCCGTACAGACCACCTTAAAAAGTTACGTTTGAGGAACTGTCTAACCCAGCGGTCGGCTACATGCCGCTCCGGAGCTGCATGCATTTCTTTTACTGCCCTGTTGTGGCTCCACAGCAGAATCAGATTTTTAGGTAAAAATAAAACAGTCCTCCTTTGCAGTGAAATAAAGCTCTGCTGATCGTTCAACACAGTTTTAACAATGAATGGCCTTAAACGCTGGAGTTAGGACCCTGAAGATCAGCGCGCAGACTGCTGGTCACCATAGCAACGCAGACAACAATGTCACCTAGCTAGTAGCTAATGAAAAGGCAAAGAAAGATTTAAGACGAACATCGATAATTTGATGACGAATTGACGTATTTGCAATTATAATCACTCCAGCTGGTTTCCTGATACGTTTAATCTGCAGCGAGAAACTGTCAAACATTAAGAGGTCACAAAGCTGAAATCAGCTTCTTATTCGCCAGCTTCTTGTTCAGATTTTTCTGTTCCACCTTAAATGGTGCAGCAGCTGCATTCTTGCGCCTCAGGCACAATTTAAGGTGGAACAGGAAAAGTCAAACAAGAAGCTGGTGAATGTGAAGCGACTTCAGTCTCGTAAAAAGTCAAACATTGAGAGACATTTTACAAGAAACTGTTCGACTGTTGAGGTAAAGTTTTTCCTGTCGGAGATGTGAGAAAAACAGCTATAGTTGAGCCAAAGCTTAAAGCAGAGCAAAGTAAGTCTGCGTTCTCGTTTCTATGTTTTAGTCCATCGCTGCTGTCGGAACAAAACCTCATATCTCCATTTTTGCCGTTTTTCAGTTTTTGACATAGTTTGAAAATGCCTGTTGTCATTTACATTGTGTGTAAATTTCATGATGAATGGACCAAAAGAAACGGCCCAAAATGACTTGGGGGGGGGAAAAAAGTCTGGTTCCATTGACTTACATTACAAGTAAAGTAGGTTTTTTCCTTTTCCTGTAAAGTTACCATTTAGGAGATACAAGGTTTTCTTTCGACAGCAGCGCGACACTAGGACATATTAGGACATGTTTTCAGCCAAGAAAATGTTGCTTCAATAAAATGCACATAAAATGTTGTGGACAGGGACAAAATGGCTCTAAACATTTGGGTTGCCGACCCCTGGTCTAACCACAAAACGTTCATACATTGCCACTAAGACTTGTGCTGGCATTGTGTATTGCGTATATTCATTCATATTTACGGACAGTAACGTCCTGTTTACTGTTAACTTAAAATCATGTTTCTCTGTTGTTTTCTCTGGTAGCTGGAAGTACTTGTTGATGGTGTCTCTGGCTGTCGTCGTTCGTCCGACAGCTTTGATCGTGTGGCTGCCACTGTTACTCCATCACCTGTGGCGTGAGGAGAACAAGCTAAAGCTCATCACTCAGCAGGGACTTCCTGTTGCGTAAGTGCATCTTGTTCTTGAAACCAGTGGTGTACAAAGTCCGGAGGTTCCGGGAAAGTAGAAACACTTTTTGGTAAAATATCATCAGACTGAAAGTAGAGTTACTCTAATCTGTATTTCTACTTAAGCAAAAGTCTTTTAAACGTACGGTGTCAAAAAAAAGTATTGTGAGTTACTACAGTGACAACTTACAGTTGTGTGCAAAAGTTTTGGCACTCCTGGTCAAATTGCATTTTTGGTTAATTTTCTGAGTGCAAATAAATGAACACATCCTCCACAGAAGACACACTTCTGCACACTGTAATGCACAATACTGTTTATTTGCTGAATTTAAGATATTGAGGGGGAAAAAATGCAGCCTGTGAAAAAGTTATGGCACATTTAATATGTTATGGTGAAATTTTTTCCAATATGTTACAACAATTTGCAGACAAATGCCATGTTATCCAGTGCAGAGAATCACTTGTGCCTATTAGAGTGGCATTTCTTCCAATGTGTCACTAAAAATCTTGGTCTGATCTGCATGTTGTTATACATATTTTAGCAAAAAATAAATAGGAAAAAGGAAGAACTATGAATAACTGTTATGGCATAAGTCAACAAACGATCATAGTATAGTATAGAAATGTGGAAAATGATTCCATGACAGGTCCGTGCTCCTTTTTTTGTCATTACTGACTTTAACTAAACAAAACACACTCTATTTTGGGTTGATTTGAGTTTAGAACAGCTATGCAATAACCTGTGTTCCCGAAAAAATGATCTCACATAATTTTAAAACGTTTAGAGAACCAAATGACCGCAGCACACCGGTGCCAGTATTTTACAGTACAGCACAACCTCAGGTATATCCTAGCATAAATATTATGTCTAGCTGTGATGCCTCACAGTACTTTTACTTTCTAATCATAGTACTTTTTACTTGAGTTGCCAAAATTATTTCTACTGTCACTCATAGACTTTTGTCTACAATTGCATCAAACAAATGTTCTTCCTCAGGTGATTTTATGCATTTACAATTTAACTGTAGTAATACACAGACCATTCCTTTCACAGGGCTCTCACTCTGCTGGGTTCTACACTGATAGACTGCATATTCTATGGCAAGGTAAAGATTTTTAAGTCAAACATTGATCTTATGGCTTAAGCAATATAAAGGTTATGGGATATGCAATATGTAGGATCTTTAGTCTTTACCTCTAGAGGTATTTTTGCTGTTTTGCTATACATTTGACTTACATTACATTATATAATTGTCATTAATATGTAAATATAATTGCATAATGAATGACATATATTTTATCATCATTGTGATAAATCACACTTTTCTGAGCATATTGTGGATATCATCATTACTTAAAAACACTTCCCAACTGCATTGATTACAAAGAGAGTATCATTAGTCCTGTTTAATTGGATTCAGCGCAGCTCAGTGTGTGAAATGTTGATCAGCATCACTGGATTGGTAGTTTTGATAACATTTTTCAAATGTAGCACTACTTTGTTCCAACTTATCAGATTTCAGAAGAAATAACTTTTGTTCAAATTAAAAGTTTACAGTCTGCGCTTTGCACACAGTTTCTCCTCTTGTTGAGCTACGAGAGAGAAAGTTCAGCAAAATGAAAGAAGAGGAACTTTGAGGCATATTAGACACTGGAATGTTCAGAACTAATTTCAGATTTTTTGCGTCCACACAGTGGATCTTCGTCCAGTGGAACTTTCTGAAGTTTAACGTCATGCACAACGTGGCCGAGTTTTACGGAACGCACCCCTGGCACTGGTACTTCACTCAGGGGTTCGTGGTCATTATCGGCCCTCATCTCCCGTTCTTCCTGCACGGATGCGCGTTGGCCTCCAAGAGACACAGAGTGCTGCTCATGAGCATCGTGTGGACGCTCCTGGTTTACAGGTGATGATGGTGGATAGATTCTTTTAGTACCACACAATATGTCAGTTGCAGTTGTTTTCAGTGCAACAGAAGACAGTAAAATTCAACAAATACTTGACCCTCTACCAAATGAGTTCTTCTATAAAACTCAATATTCGTCAGGCATCTATCATTACCTTTTTCAAAAAGAATATATATTATATATGTATGTATATGTGTGGGTGTGGGTGTTTTTTATATGTTTATTTCGCTGTTGTCGGAAGAAAACTTCTTATCTCCAAAATGGTAACTTTACAGGAGAAGGAAAAAACTTCCTTTACTTTAATGTAAGTCAATGGAACCAGACGTTTCCAAGTACTTTTGGGTCATTTCTCTTGGTCCATTCATCATGAAATTTAACTTCCAGACAAACTGGCCATCAAATACATTATTCATTATTCAGCATCAGGGGAAAAAAAGCAGAAAACTTACATTTAACAGAAAATTTACACAGACAGCTAAATCTAATCTCAGCTGTTTGAGTGTTCAGTGTGTCACTCTTTACCTTCATCACAGCTTCCATTCTTTACAGGAGACTCACTTTCAGTTTCTCAAAGAAACCTGCAGACACACCTCCAAAACTCAGTCTTAGAAGTTGGTCGATCATTTTCTGAAGTAATCAAACACATTCAGTGGTGTTGAGGTCTGGACTCTGGGGTGGGCAGTTCAGCTACACATCCTTTCAGACCCACAGCGCCGAGTCGTCTTCTCACAGTGGAAGGATGGACAGAAACACTTGTGGATGTTTTCAGATCTGAAGCAGTTTGATTTTCTCCTCTCTCTCAGAGATGAACGCTTTAAGTGCTGTTTATCTGATTGGGGCAATTTTAGTGTCTACCAGGTCTTCCAAGTGGTTGTTAGGAGCCCCATTTTTTCTGTAGCTTTTTTGTTTGACCTTCTCCTCCCTTATGCAAGTGGATGATCTCATATCTGATCTCAGAAATATCTCCTTCAGACATTTTAGATGCACATGAGAGAGAAACGCATGAGGCAGTTAAGATGAGTTTGGGTAGATGTTTGTGTGAATGTTAGTATCCGTTTGAAAGGGAACAGAATGCCAGTGATTCCTTTAGGAACAGTTTGGGACACATCTGGAGCTGGTTTAAAGTAGGGTGGACAAACTAAATGCTGATAGATTTGATATTATACTTGGTGTTTCTGTATTTCTTTGTTATTTGTATGTTTTATTTCTGACACTGAAAAATGAATAACTTGTACTTGAAAGGATGGTACTGTACTTGATTGCTAAACTAAGTGATACTGTATGAATTTTCTTACAGCTTTTTAGCCCACAAGGAATTCCGCTTCATCTACCCTGTGCTACCGTTCTGTATGATATTTTGTGGTAAGTATTGAAAACTCCCAAAAAATTAACGCCATTTTAATTTGTGAAGATATGCTTCACAGAAAAAAGACCAGTGCTCAGTTAACTCTTACAGCATTCACTGGAGTCTAGCTGAACTGTGAATTACTTCTGTGACACCTGCAGTCTTGAATAAAGTCTGTCTGTCTATCCGCCAGGTCTGTCTTTGGGAAAGCTGCGCACCTGGAGGAAGCCGGCTGCAGGTGCGTTAGTAGCGCTGAACCTGATTCCAGCTTTATACACGGGGTTAGTCCACCAGCGTGGAGTCCTGGACGTTATGGGTCACCTGCAGCACCTGTGTGACATCACTGACCCGCAGAGCTCACCTGCACCGGAGGTGCTGTTCCTCATGCCCTGCCATTCCACCCCACTGTACAGGTGAGCCACCTACAGCCAGGTGTCAGGTAACCACATACCGGACCAGTCAGAAGTATGGACGCACCTGACTGTATGTTTTTCATAATTTTAAAGACATTTTGATGGAAGACAAATATAAACAGTACATTTCATGCCTAAAGTTTGTGGCCTAATTACATATTTTGGTAATTTTTGAAGTGAAAAGAAGTAAATACAACCCTTGCAGCAAACGGTCTTTTAAAATATTGAGTGCACATGTGCTTTCTATTTTTTAAACCAAACAGAAAAAATAAAATAGTAATTGTGGCATGTGCAGTTCGGTCACTCTACTAAGTCTACACTCTACTAACCATCTTTGGAAGACAGCTAGCTAGGAGTCTTTTTGTCCTTCTTTTAGGAATTTTCACCCACTTTTCGTGCAGAACGCTTCCAGTTCTGCGATATTCTTGGATCGTCTTTTTAGCGTCAGTTTCTTGACTGCCTGGATTACATTTGTTTCCAGAATTCGCTGATATTAACTTAAATCCATTCTTCCATCTAGCTGTGCAGAGTTTCCTGTGCCACTGACATAAGAACATTAAAGATCCACCCCACTTAGCAAGGTGTTCCTTTCATCAAATGCTGCTCTGTTTTTCTCCAAATACACCTTTGGTGACTCATTAGCCAGTGTGGTGTGAGCATATGGTTATCTTCTGCAGTCTCGTTTGAAAGGCATGTCGGGTCGCTCCTTAGAAGTGTCCCAAGAGTGTGCGAAGGTGCATCAAAGCGTAGGGAGGGTGTGCTTCCCTAAAACGAAAGACTGGATGAAGTCTGATATGTTTATCACTTTTTTTGGTTACTGCATAATCCCCTATGTATTCTGAGTACGTCATTAGTTTTAATGTTTTCACTACTATTCTAAAGTGAAATGGACAAGTATTGCAAAGATTTATATGAACACATGAACCTGAAAACATATTTTAAACCACTGATTAAACCAGGTGGACTTAATCAGAGGTTTTAATCCAGTGAATCCAGGCTCTCCGCCTTTTGATGTTTCTATCACTGGTAGTTAACTGAACTGTTAATGTAATTGATGGGCCATTACGAACACTTTCTTACTCCAAGATTAGCCTTAATCTGTGTATAGAAAGCAGCATGTAACCCCTTTACGTAGCTCAGGGTCCGGTACAGCCTACAGGTTTGTTCTGATGCAGTTTCATTGAGCTGATTGGATGCTTCACTTAGTGGTGGCCACATCCGCATTAGAAACTTGCTACCTGTTTAAGCTCTGTAAATCTCACACTGTGTAACTTGATTTATTTTCTAGAAGGAAACTGATTTTGGTCTATAGAGGATTTTGTAATTCCACCACTCCTTATATTCTAGATGGAAAGTGATTGTGGTCTGGAGAGGATTTGGTAATTCCACCGCTCCTTTTCCACTGTGTGTGTTATAAACAGTTTAGGAAAGTCTTGGAGAGCAATGAAGATGCCAGAGGATATTTTTGCTTCGCTCACATTCGGCCTTTGGTTGAAAGGCACTGCAAATCACGTTTTGCAGCCATGGTATTTCAGAGTTCCTTCCCACAGGCTACGGGCAGGGTTTATTTATCTAAACTGGCTGACTTTGTGGTCACTGTTGGCAAAGGGCGATGAGAGATGACTCGGTTTTATTTATTTTCTGTCTTTTCTCACTCTCAGCCTGAATGGTAAAAGCGGGTTTCATTTGTATTTGTCTTGTCTTCTCATACCAAGGATGAATCCTAAACAGCTTGCTATTGGACATACAGTCCTGTGCAAACGTTCGGGATAAGTTCAAATAAACTGGTTTTGTTGATTTTCTAAGTGACGATAAGCGAACACATCCTCTGCAGAACACAGTTCTGCACATTTTAATGCACAGTTATTGCTTATTTGCTGAATTCAATACATTAAGAGACAAAATAAAAACACAGAATGTGGTGCAAAAGTTATTGCACATTTTATATTTTATGTTTTCTCAATGTTAAACTCAGCAAATAAATACAAATTGTGTTCTAAAAACAGAAGGAAAAAAGCCATGTTTGTATGTGTTCCCTGTAGAGGATGTGTTCACTTATTTTCACTTAGAAAATTAACGAAACATGTCACGTGACCAGAGGTATTCAAACTTTTGCATACAACTGTAATGTACACCGATCAGACATAACATTATGACCACCATGATCTTTGTTTTTACGCTCATTGTCCATTTTATCAGCTCCACTTACTATATAGGTGCACTTTGTAGTTCTACAATTAC
>JAILXH010173856.1:0-13822 GCA_023558415.1 Piaractus mesopotamicus
AATACATACATACATACATACATACATATAAATATATATATATATATATATATATATATATATATATATATATATATAAACCCCGATATACACATATCCAAAATGATAATTTTACAGTAGAAGGGATAAAAAAAACTTTACTTTTAATGTAAGTCAATGGAACCAGACCAAATTATTTTGGGCCATTTACAGACAATGTAAAGAGGACTGGCATTTTCAAATTATGTTAGAAACTGAAAATCAACAAAAACAAAGACACAAGATTTTGTTCTGACTGCAGCAAAATGTAAATATAAAATTTTGGACACATTTGCATAAGATATGGATCATACATGTGTGAGGTTTTAGAGTTTAGTTGTGTAGCTGTTACATTAATTTCTACCTCATTAGTAAGTATGTGGAGAAGACTACAGTGATACTCATGCACTACAGACATACTACAGTGATACTCATCTAATACAGACAGACTACAGTGATACTCGCCTAGTACAGACAGACTACAGTGATACGCACGACAGCCTACAATGACACTCACGCACTACAGACAGACTGCAGTGATACGCACTACAGACTGCAGTGATACTCATGCAGTACAGACACACTACAGTGATATGCACGACAGACTGCAGTGATACTCATGCAGTACAGACATACTACAGTGATACTCATTTAATACAGACAGACTACAGTGATACTCGCCTAGTACAGACAGACTACAGTGATACTTGCCTAGTACAGACTACAGTGATACGCACTGCAGACAGACTACAATGATACTCACGCACTACAGACTGCAGTGATATTCATGCGCTACAGAAAGACTACAGTTATACTCACACATTACAGACTACAGTGACATGAAGGACAGACAGACTACATTGATACTCACCTAGTTCAGACTGCAGTGATACTCACACACTACAGACAGACTACAGTGATACGCACTACAGACAGACTGCAGTGATACTCACGCAGTAGACTCCAGCGAAGATCAGCACGCACAGGAACAGCAGCACTGATGCAGCTGACAGAGCGTAGAGCAACGGCTCATAACTGTAGCAACTGCACTCCTCAGGAACTGCAACAGAGAAAAAGATACTCATTAGAACAGTGTTACTATTTTATATAAAACATTGCAACTGAACATATTACAATTATTAAATGTGGTTACATGAACACATAATATGATCATTATTTGAGGTGCACTACTATGATAGTTCATCAGAAACTGGTGATGAGGCTCTGACAGTGATTAAACTCAGTTACACATATGCAACCACTTTTGGTAGTGGTTTGTAATACATATAAATATCTTTATGTAATTTTTAAAAATTCTTGCTCTGTTTTCTCCCTGATTTGTGTTCAATTCGACCTACTAGTTATGTCTCACACTATCACATGATGCTACCAACTTGGAAGGCTACCATGTACTTCCTCCAAAGTGAGGAGACGAGTCAAGCTCCATCACAACATTTTAAACTGCCACTAATGCAACACCACTGGACAACTCAACACGCTTGGAGGAGACTGCTAACTGTTAAATCTGTTATGTCAGCTAACTCTCTTTGAATGACCGTGACGGATGGCTGTGGCACCTTGTACATAAAATATATCTAATTTATTCCACATCTGATTCAATCATGAATGTCTCAGGGCATGCTGTCCTCGGTCAGAAAGATTCTCCAGCCAGCTCACTCTATTCTTTATGTCTTCCACTGTGACAGGGGCCTGATGTTGGTGTTTGTCAGTACTGTTCAATGTTCATCCTAGGTGGTACCTTCCACTTATCCATCTCTGACGGTCTGTTAGTTTGTGTCACTTCCGACTAGCATGTGATATTTTGCCACCTTAGCTTTTCATTTTTTTAAACTGGAGAGTAGTTTGTATATTTCCCAGAAAGGAAATCTGCAGTGAGTGTTTGAGTTTCAGCACAGTTCAGAAAACACCCCTGAAAATATACCAAGAAAAACCCAAAGCCACAGCTGTCTGCAGTCTCTCCTGCGGAAATCATCATACCAACTTTTGCCATTCCTCTCATCCAGGCCTGTTTATTTGTTTATTAAAGAAGTACATTCACTTATGTAATGGTACACCTACACAAAGTGATCACAATGTAAAAGTAACTAACCGACAGACCACATTCTTAATACGCTATACCCACAGAACAGCACTGTACGTGTATCCATTTATTTTTGTGGATTATTATAAAACACATTGTACTGGCCTTGTACTGGGCTGCACCAACAAGGATCAAGCTGAGTTTAGAGCTTATCAAGGGTTTGTTAATCTCTGCTTTATTTAAACTGAGCTCTAGAAGAAATGTGACGTTGACGTTTTATAAATTTTGGTGATGGATTTGCCCGCATAAGCAAACACTCGTTAACAAATATTATTTTTAACAAAGATAATTCCTCGTACAGAACCCTCCCTTAACTTACTGCTTCGCTTTTTCACAGAATTTTTAAAGATTTTTTAAAATGTATTTGTCCAAAATCATTAACCGTAGACTATGTTAACACTCACTTCCTAAAGTGAATGATGCTCTCCATAAACTAACATGTGCCAATGTCAAGAGCAAGAGTCAGGATTACTTACTGAAGTCTTCAACGTAGAGAAAAAACTGTGTCTTGCCAGGATAATTCTCAAACTTCTCAGAATCATAGTGGAACACACAGCGGTACAGGTCAGTGTGGCGCCCCAGCAGGTGCGTGATGTTCACGGTGACTTGGTGACAGCGTTCATCAACCTGCACGAAGATCCGGTTCTTGTCTTTCTCGTCAAAAATGGAAGGGCTGTTCCCAAAGTTCAGATATAGCACTTTTTCAGATTTCACCAAGTCACGCATCAGAGAAAACGCAAATGGCCTTGTGTTCACATTAATGGACATGCAGGAAAACTCCACAGAGGAATTCCTCTGCCTGCTGAGATACACAACATCACCAACCCCTGGAAGAAAAAGGGCCAGAATGAGTGTTCTGTGATATGAGTTATGATAAGCGCTGTCTGTGATTAAATTCACAAAAGCATCCAGCTCCTAAACAGAAATCATTCTTATATCACTGTCAATAATGTCTTAAAGACAGATGTTCCTCTGAAGTGAGAAAACATGTGAAGCTCCACCACACCTTTACAAACTGCCACTAATGCAACGCCTCTGGACAGCTCAACATGCTTGGAGGAGAATGCTAACTGTTAAATCTGTTATGTCAGCTAAGTCCCTGTGGAAGATGGATGCGGCACCCTGTATATAAAACATTTTATTCCACTCTTCATTCAACAGTGAATGTCTCAGGGCATGCCGTCCTCAATCAGAAAGATTCTCTGGCCAGGCCACTCTTTTCTTTACATCTTTCATGGTGGCAAGGCCCTGATTTTGGTATTTGTCAGTACTGATGTGCATCCTGTGGTGGGATCATCCACTTATCCGTCACTGAAAGTCTGTTAGTTTGTGTCATTTTCCACTGTTATTATGTGACGTTTTGCCATAGTACCCCTTCTAAAAAAGGGAGACTAATTTGCATATCTCCTAGAAAGGTCTATTAATGTGCAGCAAGCGTTCTCAGTACTGTGTGGGCAGTTTATGTACCATTAAAACCATCTACACACAGACTTGTGGAGTGTGCCGGATGACGCCTGAGTCCCCAACCCCGTCTCCTGGACTCTGCCTCCTGTTCCGTGGTGAGGCCAATGTACTACACCTTACATTTGATACCGGTGGCCAAGTTGCGGAGCGGGGGTGGTGGCCCAGGAGGTGGAGCAGCGAACTCTCTCTCTCAGCTCAGGTGCAAATCCTGCCTTATAATAAGAGCCAGCTGAGGCTCGTTTGGCTCTGTAGCGTGGGCACCTTTAAAAGGAGCTGAGATGGAAGAAGAAAAGGAGAGGGGAACAAGCAGCAGCAATGTAAAGGACTGGCGAGCTAAAAGGCTCGCGCATGAGGAAAAGAACTGAAAAGTCTAATGTAGAAGCCACTTGGTTTTGCTTTTGGTTTGTGTTTTCTGTGAGAAATAAAGTTAAAATGTCTGCTGCCACTGTCTCTTCTGCCTCAAGCGTCCATTTTCCCCCAGGGGTAGCACATGGCATGCTACAGAGAGATATGGGGCTTGTGGGTGTTTTGAAAAGAAATAACCACAACGTGTGAAACTGAGTCTGATAAACTGCCTTATATTCAGAATTCTTGATTTAGTAACAGTGTATACTATCTGTCCTTCCTGTTACACCACCACAGCAGCACCACTTGAAAATGCCAGCTGCCCTTTAAACTGTGGGAACATTTCATGAAGAGCAAAAGAAAAGTTTAAAATAATATCTTGTTCTCTTAACGTACATTAAAGCTTTCCTTCTATAAAGTTTTCTTAGGACAGGAAAGATACATAATAATACCCCTAAGACAACACGCAAGTATTATGTTGCTAGTTTGTGTTCAGTACACCCATGCACTCAAACTGAGAGAGATAAAGAGATGAAGATAAGGGTGAAAGTACAGAGAGAGAAAGCGATACAGGTAAAGAGAGAGAAATATACAAAGTATAAAGACAACATAGAGGGACTATAAGGGGCGGGCTGATGCAAACTTCATAGTGGTCTGCAACAGAGAACGCTACTGTCCACCACAGTTTAGAAAACACACCTGAAAAGATACCAAGAAAAACCCACCCACAAAGCCACAGCTGTCTGCAGTCTCTCCTGTGGAAATCATCAAACGAATTCTGCTTTTCTCTCATCTAGGTCTATTTGTTTCTTTACTAAAGAAGTACATTCACTTATGTAATGGGACAACTACACAAAGTGGTCACAATGTAAAATTAACTGACCAACAGTCCACATTCTTAATACACTATACTCACAGAACAGCACTGTATGTGTATGCATAGAATACAACACATAACTGCTTACTCTAACAGTACGTAACATACCTTATATATTGTATTTATAGTATATTATATACAGTATATTATACAGTTATATCGCTGTTGTCAGAACAAAACCTTGTATCTCCAAAATGGTAACTTTACAGGAGAAGGATAAAACCTACTTTACTTTTAATGTAAGTCAGTGGAACCAGACTTTTTTCCAAGTAATTTTGGGCCGTTTCTTTTAGTCCACTCTTCATGAAATTTACAAACAATGTAAAGAGCAACAAGTATTTTCAAATGATGTCAAAAACTGAAAAACAACAAAAATGGAGATACGAGGTTTTGTTCCGACAACAGTGATATGTATATATACATGTATATATCATTCATAGATATATTTATAATTCTACATATATTGTTCATATAGTTATATAGATAGATACATCATATTTATGCCTGTTATTGCACATTTGCACTGTCCGTTTTGCATGATTGCTACTATATGCACTTCTGGCAGAAATGCTAACTGCATTTCGTTGCCTTGTACTTGTACTGAGCAATGACAAAGTTGAATCTATAAATCTATCTATCTATCTATTTAATTTTTGGATTATTATAAAACACATTTTACTGGCTTTGAGTGCAATTAGTCTAAATTGAAAAGTCTATAGTCCAGCAAACGCTACACGATTTTCAGGGCGGGCTGCACCATCAAAGATCACATTAAGCTGAGTTTAGAGCTAATGAAGGATTTGTTCATCTAGGATTTATTTAAACTGAGCTCTGTTGCATTCTTTTTACATACGGATTAATAAAATTGCAACCTGGACATTTTATACATTTTGGTGAAAGATTTGCCAGCGTAAGCAAATACTCATTAACTCATCAAGCTAACCACTAAAACATTGTGATTAAAACTAATTTTCAACTTTCCCTTGTGCTTTATTTTGTACACTTTGTTTTTTAACTGCATTAATATGAGCTTAGTGGGAAATATGATCTCTGTGTTCAACCCTGTTAGCCAGGTTTCAGTCAATTTTGGAGAACGTAGACTTAAAACATTTCATTTACTAGGTTGTACTACCAGAAGTGCGAATTTGGCAACAAAAGTCATTCATCAAAATATCTAATACAAGGAAAAATTGCACTACTTTTGTTTACAAAGAAAAAAAATCTAAAGGCTTTGAAGTAATATATATATATAAAAGTCGCTCATACCACAGATTTATCATCTTTGTAAAGGATAAAGTTTGCGATGCTCTGCTGTTACATGATGCAGCTGAACCATGTAGGCGCACCACAGGCTGTGCAAGTGGACACACAGGCCTGGGCTAGCGGGCTGCCATGCTAAAGGCTAAATCAAGGCTAAAGGCTATCATTACCCCAAGAGACTGGCGGTTCCATTCATGTGTCTCACTTACATTCGCTCCCTTAGTAACAAAGTCACTCCTTAGGACCCTTTGCTCTACATTTAAAATCACCTATCTCAGCACATGAGGAGTTTGTTAATTAGTTAAACGTTTGACTGAGGAAAAGATGATGAAGTGTGGGGTCCTCAGGACTGACTTTGGAAACACTCAATCTAAGCGTTTGTGTTGTACGATGCTTCTTCCATTTTTTTTTATTACAGAGCAGATGCTACAAACTGGATGTTCAGAGGCTTTGATATCCTGTACTTTCATAGGCATATTTTCCACTGAGGACAGAACAGCATGCATCTGGCTCTACTGCCCAGCTGCTATAATCCAGATGATGTACAGTGTCATTTGGAATCACTTGTCACATTACCCATTTTTGTTATTTTATGTTATGGTTACACAATAATAACATTAAAATAATTTACAACAGCTAAGTATGGATTGAAATATTACAAGCTATTAACCAAAAGGTATTTTAGATGTTTTTTTACTATTAAATAATTTTGTGGAAAAAAAAACAAGTTATAAACAATATACCATAATGCCTATTTACATATCTGTGGAATTGTCCTGAACCGGCATATCAGCATCATTTTCATCTGCAACCAAATTGATTTCATATTATTGAAAACACTGATTCCAAACTTCTGAGTGGTAATTCAAATAGTAACAGACTGATAAAGATCCATTTAAAAGAAAGAAAGAAAGAGAAAAAAGACAATTGTAAACTGAGTTTTAGAAATAGGCGTAAAATTATTGACAGTTAACACTCAAGGAAGGATTTCCATATTATAGAAATAGCAGAAATGCTGCAAACTGTCTTGGAAATAGCGCTTCAATTAATTTTCATTCAAAGTTAAGAATGTTTTTTCTTTTTCCTGTAAAGTTAGTACTTTGGAGATATGAGGTTTTGTTATGACAGTGACGATATGAAGAGTGAGTTACTATGGCTATCAAACCCTGAACACTACCAGTTTTAACACTCTGATAAAGCTTTAAAATCCCCAACTCATTTCTAATTCCTGGTACAGAATCCTCCTTAAACCTACTGCTTTGCTTTTTCACAAGAATTACAAAGATTTTTTTTTTTTATTTGTCCAAAATCAATAAGCTTAAACTATGTTAACATTCACTTTCTGAAGTGAATGATGCTCTCCATAAACTAACACATGCCACTTTCAAGAGTCAGGATCACTTACTGAAGTCTTCAACGTAGAGAAAAAACTGTGTCTTGCCAGGATAATCCTCAAACTTCTCAGAATCATAGTGGAACACACAGCGGTACAGGTCAGTGTGGCGCCCCAGCAGGTGCGAGATGTTCACGGTGACTTGGCGGTGGCTTGAATCAACCTGCACAACAATCCGGTTCTTGTCTTTCTCATTAAAAATGGAAGGGCTGTTCCCAAAGTTCAGATATAGCACTTTTTCAGGTTTCAAGAAGTTGCGCATCAGAGAAAACGCAAACGGCCTTGTGTTCACATTTGTGGACATGCAGGAAAACTCCACAGAGGAATTTCTCTGCCTGTTGAGATACATGACATCACCAAGTCCTGGAGGAAAAAGATCCAGAATGAGTGTTTTTATACATTACTATAAGCTCTCTTAGTGACTGAAATCACAAAAGTATCTAGAAGTATCTGAAAACCAACAATATGAAGGCAGCAGTTCAGCTGCTTTGATTTTATAATGCTAGATCTGCCTTGACATGTGTAGAGAAACTCATTTGAATATAATATACCATATAATCTCGATGATGCACAGACAGTTACTATAAGCCTTCCAACTAGCGAACAAAAATGAGCAAAAATGAACTCACCAGCTGCTGAAAACATGATGACAAGCCACACAATAAGCAGCAGATTCCTCATGACTATTTTTTCATTGAAGTCCTTTTCAGTGTCCGAGCGATGTCCAGCACAGGAGGATGATGCAAACGTGAGGCAGCTGCATGTGGTGAGAGACAGAAAAGAGGATTTGAAGAGCGACTCCTACTTTGAGGTGTACGAGGTGGGGCCCTACACCAACAGAAACAGGAAATCCTAGTAGGTTTCTCTCACTGGGTCATGCAAAATGTTGCAAAACCATTTGATGTTTGGTTTATGACACTGTTTTGGCAGTGTTGGAAAGTGGTTAATTATAACTCATATATGCTTATTCTGTCTATCATAATAGTCATTCTGTCTTTAAGGCCTGATCCTCCCAGGTCATCTTAGAATGTTCTGTACTGTTCTATGCCCATCTATCATGGGTACACAACCTTGTGACTTAGAGGGAAGACAGTTGGGCCAGTTGAAGGTGACAACACCACAATTGTTGTTTGCTCCTGTTCTCTGTTGGGAGAGTGAACCAAAATGGTGATCTGTTAACCTCTCTGTATGAAGACGTCTTGAAATAAACCTAAGCTTCTCTAAGTGCACGTCTAATTTACCCTCAATAACTTCTACAAGTCAACAACTGGCCAGCCAGCCTAGAAGAGATATTACAATAAATCAAGATTAATTTTCTGAAGACGACAAGCCACGTTTGAGCCGCAAGCTACTGCTATGCAGTGAGAGACGAAGGACCCAAATCTTCAACATCTGTCAAAATCACACAGAGGTGAGGTGAATGGTGTTTTCTTTGCTGAAGGAAAGAAATTAATTCATTGGTCAATTATAGAAGCTAATTGATGAAATTAATTTCAATTACTTGAAGTTATCCGAGTAATAAATGTAGCTGAATGTTATCCTAAGCTTTATCAACACTTTGGAGATTTTAAAAGTTATCTAGCACAAGTATCCCAAAAATTGAACAACAGCTTAGAGGCTGGCATTATAATTATAATTTGGTTAAGTTACAGTTTCTATTCAACGGGTGAAAGCAGAAACTGTTGGTGCTCTTCCTCACTTAGGGTGCTGGGAACGACTCAGGTATAATTGCAATTGCGTTTCTTTGTAAGAGCAGTGTGAATTTTTTTAGAAATATACCATTAATCGGAAAGAAGATGGAAGTCGGAGTTGGAAGATATCAAATGGGTGTTTGGGAAGTCTCAGTGTGTGTCTGATGGTGCTGCTAAAGATACCTTGCATGTTCTGCTTGCTGCCAAAATCCGCCTTTACATGAGTTGGTGTAGAGATGTGCAGCTGAGAAATAAAATCAAGACAGAACAGGTTTTGGCTGAACAGGTTTGTTCAGAAACAGCTGAAAATAACGAGCTTGTGGCTGAGGTTAACAAGCTGAAGTCAGAAATTACTTGGTTAAATAGGAAGCTGAGAGAAGCTAATCTGGTGCCTGCTACAATGAAAATGCCTGACAATTCAGCTGCAAGAGAACAACCTTCAAAAGGCCGAGACAAAAAGACATGTCAGATATCCCTATCTATCCAGCTGAGGAGCTCAAACAATCAGTAGCAGCAATTTCTGAGCATCAGAGCAGCTGAAATGGCTTATGGTGCTGATGTTGAAAGTGATGCAGACGATTCACATGAATCAACTCAAGGTGATACAGAATTATCTGACAATGATAGTTTAATGCTCAAGTTCACACTGTTCCAGTTAAAGTGAAACCTGCCAAACGTGATGCTAAGACTAACCGCTCAGTGCGTTTTGAAACCAGGTACTATCATGAACTGCCTACTCCTGATCTGATTGTAGTGGTCTAAGTCTCTGCCAAACACTTACAAAAGCCAGAGTAAAGCATGGGAGGAACTACAAATGTCTAAAGCAGATTTATCAGCTACATCCTTATGATGGTGTAATGATCTTGTCTGTCCTCTTGAAAGACAAAGAGCGAACTGAGCTGTCAGATCAAGTCAATCATGTTGTGGGGATCACTGAGGAAATTTTTGAAGAAGTATGGGAAATCAACAAACCTTTCCTGATAGCCCTGAAACCGGAAGATATTGACTGGAACAAAATTGCAGAGTGCACACAGAATGTCACTAAAACGGTGAGAGACTATGAAGAAAGATTTAAGCAAGTATGGCTTGAGCATGCTCTTATAAACAATAAGTCAGACTCTCTGGATGAAGTCACAGCAAAACACACAGGATGGAACGAGCGAACAAAATGCAGATGGTCTTTATGTGTGTGCAACCATCAATAATCATGACAATAACTTCCTTCTAGACACTGGAGCTGAATTACTGAATTTGGGGACTTGCAAACAACTCAACCTGCCATTAACCAATCACTGCATCAGTTTATTTGGCAGTGAAAATGGTGGCTGGAATTGTTCTTGAGCAAAAGCTAACAGTGAAATGTCCTCATGCAATCCATGCACCGTTGACAATGAGCAGAGTAACAGTAAGCAGATGGAGAAATTGCTTAGTGGTCCCGGAAACATCCCATATTATCATTGAAAGAGCCAGTGTATCCAACCCTTCCACTTCGGACTCTTTTTCACTGCATGGCCAAACGGTTTTGAGCACAGAGGGTAACTGTTCCAGTGGCATTTCCACATGGACGATTCGTCACAGAACGCTTAAAAACTCTTAAACTCTTTTTTTTTGTGGCACGGTGAACTAACTGTACTCGGGGCCACAGAACCGTTCAGTGGGATGATGTAACGACGTAGCTGTTCGCTGATTGGTTCTATGTTTATATCGCTATTGTGCCACAGCACCCTGCTGCGCTATTTCAAACCTGAAAGCATTAAAACAAATTCAGTTTGCTCAAATAAATGAAAGCAGTGCACGATTTTAAATCCATCATTCAATAAACATCAGAGCTTTAATCTAAAACCAATTTCTAAATGTTAAACGGCGCAGCCTAACCAGCTAGAACAGAGTAGCTGGTTAGTGTTAGCTTAGCTAGCATGCTGCCAGCACTGCTCACCACAGAACAGATTCAATTCTGACTAACAAAAGCTTTACTGACACAAATTTAGGTAATGACTCAACTCTGAGGAAGCGAAGTCGAGTGGCTGATGTTAGAGGGACAAAAAGCTGAAATTAACCTCTTCTCTGGTGTCTAAGCTAATGCTAGCCGGCTCTTCTCTCCTAGCTGACTCAACTAAAGAGATCCAAACACCATGGTGCACGTTGGATTTGACTAACTGCTCTGCTATCACAAGTATAGATGATAAAAACTTCTAATAGCGAGAGCAAAGTCAACTGATCGGTGTTGGAGTGACAGAAAGCCGAAATCTGACCTGTTCTGTTAGAGATTTGAGCTGTACCCTGCTAGGCTAAGCAAACGCGAGTGCACGGTTCTTCCCACTGCAGTACGGGCTTAAAAACACCCATTTAGAGGACATAGACTCTTTTCTGAGAGCACAAATTCGAATGTCTGGTGTTGAAGTGACTAAAAGATAAAAATTTGAATTGTTCTGTGGTGCTTTGAGTTGTACCCTGCCAGGCGACACTAATGCTAATGTAGTTATCAGGCTATAGGTAAAACCCACCACATTACAGGCTGTTTCAGTAACAGAGTTGGAGTGACAGACGGAATCAAATATGTTTGTGGTGGGTGGCGTGTATGTTGCTATTAGCCTGTTAGCACTTAGCCATTCATTGATGTAGTTTTCTTGGGTATTTCCTGGTTCTGATTTAGCGGTACAACAGATGGAAACAGAAATCGTAACTGTTCTCACAAGTTCGGACCAGCGCGGAATGACCCAGCACGGCCCTGAGAACCATTTGGCTCAACAGTGGAAAAGCAACCTTTGATGACGGCTGGAGAGGCTGAGAATCACGAGTGTGAAGAAGCTGTGGCTTTGTTGGAAGTGGAGTTGGATTGAAAATGGTGCAAAGTTGCACAAAGACGTCATTCGGTAACATAGAACAAGTCGAAATGCTACTGAATGTCTGCTCCTCTACCTAGCAACTTAAATCCACTCGTTAGGACATGTGGGCATTGACAAAAAGACTCAACGTTTCAAACAAGTCTAGTGGAACTCCAAGTTCTGAGCGCAAGCGTGTTATGACGTTCAGAGTTGCATGACTTGTGAGAAGAGCAATCCTGCCACAAGTGTAAAAACTCTGCCCCACCTGGTCCATTCAGACACCTTCAAATTGACTACATCACTCTTAAAATGTGGGAGATTACAAGATGTCCTAGTGATTGTGGCCAATTTTTCAAGATACATTGAATGTTTCCAGACAGGACGCAGAACATTTACGCACACAGCAAAGGTGCGGGTGAAAGGCATCATTCCAAGATGGGGTCTGCCGGAACAGATCGTCTCTGATCAAGGAACACACTTCACGGGTGCAGTGTGCAATAAAATAAGCCGAATGGTGAACATTTGTTGGGTGCTCCATTATCCATACGTCAAGCCTCAGGCCAAACGGAACGGATGAACCGGGTCATCAAGGACTGCCTGTCATTCCATGGCCTGAAGCCCTACCTAGCATTTGTGCTACTCACAAGGAAACTAGCCTTTCGAGGTAATTACTGGATGACCAATGCCACTTCCAGGGACCACTGATCTGGGCAAACCTGATGTCCACATGACCTCTGACGCTGTGATTGACTACTGTGAAGCTCTCAGCCGCACTGTCCCTGTATTTAATTGAGCTAACATGAGAACTTTTGTGATATTTAGAAGTACATCTAGCCTTGAGCAAAGCTCTTTGAGGTGTACTAACTTTTATTTCTTTGTTTACCTTAGCTACCTCGTATTTGTGGTCATTTTTCATTTAATCAGGTCCATTAAATGTGTAAGTACACTTTGTAGTTCTGCAATTGCAGACTGTAGTTGATCTGTTTCTCCCTCTCACCTTGTTCATCAATGATCAGGACCCCAACCAGGACCACCAGAGAGCATGTATTATCATCATTTTGTTCTCAGCACTGCAGTGACACTGGCATGGTAGTATGTGTGGTTCTGGTACTAGTGTATCAGATACAGCAATGCTTTATAACACCTCAGTGTCACTACTGGAATATCAAAACAAAAGCCAACAGGCTCCGGTGGCCAGCGTCCTGTGATCACTGATGAAGGACTAGAGGATGACCAACATACACTGTGCAGCAACAGATGAACTATCATCTTTAACTTTACTTCTACAAGATGGAGCAACAAGGTAGTATTGTCTAATAGAGTGGACAGTGAGTGGACGTAGTGTTAGTGTTTAAAAACCCCAGCATCACTGCTGTGTACAATACACCACCCAAATAATACCTGCTCTGTGGTGGTCCTGTGGGGGTTCTGACCACTGAAGAACACTGTGAAAGGGGCTAAAAGGTATGCAGAGAATCAGATAGACTGCAATCTGTAAGTCAGGAATACATAAAAAAAATCAATGTATTAATACATTAATTACCATACTGTGTAAAATATACATGTCCCTTAACAGAAGTGGAGGTCTCTGGTCAATTTGTCACTTGCAGCTTGTGAAGGTGGATTCTTTATGGCTGCATCAAAAATGAAGAAAAATTTAACAAACTTAACAATAAACACTCATCAGGCAAAACACACACACACACGCATCATCTAAACCGCTTATCCTACTGGGTCGCGGTGGGGTGCTGGAGTCTATCTCAGCTGTCATCGGGCGGAAGGCAGGATACACCCTGGACAGGTCGCCAGTCCATCGCAGGGCAGACAGACAGACAGACACATTCACAC
>JAILXH010173867.1:542-11073 GCA_023558415.1 Piaractus mesopotamicus
AAAATACCAATTTTAGACATTTATGGTTTCTAAAGTCCAAAGTCATCAGGTGGTGCAACTGTCCATCCATATATGCACACTAAGTAAACTACTAAAATGTACAATTTAGTCTTATAAAATTCTAAATAAAATAGTTTGGCATGTTTTTAATGTTTGAAACCTTTAAAATCATAATATAACTACAAATTAGTTTTCACTTTAAAATGTAATATTTTTAATATCACACCACCCGTCTGGGAGGTAACACTGATGATCCTAAATGAAATTCTACAATTACAAAGCCATGAAAGAAATATCAATACGTTGAAGAGATTCTGTAGACACAAACATGCACATCATATCCATTTTGTTTTAAATGACCATTTTGAATAGCCTTATTTGTAACTAACCCACATAGACTCAAGGATGCTTTTATTGGTATGACTGCCTTTTGTAACATAAAGACAATTTACTTACAGACAAACTAATAACAAATATTGTTTGCTATTTATTAGCTCTGCTAGCAAGCCACTGCAAAAGATCTCCAAAAGGCCGACTACAATCTCCAGAGCCTAATCTACAGCAGCATCAAGACCAGATGCATACGCAGGTAGTTATTTTTAATGTCCATCAGAATAACTTCTTCATTATCTGTGTTTATGTAGCTATTTTGGGGACATCGTTGGATGCTTTAAAATCATGCTACACAGGCTGTCAGCCCTCAGTCATGCAGTCTAGTTTAAAACTGAAATAAAATTTAGTGTTAACATATACAGTGTGTTGAGGATCATTTTAGTTGTTACATACCATCATTAGATTGCATATTTATTGAAGGAGGATTTGCCAACTAATCCTATTATTTTCCCATCTCATTATTTTTTCAGTATGACACAGTTGGCCTATATGCATCGGCCAGAGGAATGAAGCTGTGTCAGGACAACAGTACCTATGCTCTAGTGCAACTCCCAAAACTGTGAAGGCATTCAGTGAGGGACATCAGCTGTGGCAGGTAACTTAACATTTTTGGGGTTAGAAGGACAATTTCACTGATTTTGCCTAACCACTGGACTAGCTGAATAAGGCATGTTTGATGTCCTGTTTACCAATAGGTGATAAGAGTACTGTATGGTACTAGTACATACTGTAATTTACATTTGAATTTACGTATGTCAGTTTTCTTTTCTAATTACATGGTGCACGCAAAACTCACAGACACAGACCTGCAAGACCATCATGAAAAATCTCAAATTAAGTGATATACTTGAAAATGTAATTCGAATAAGTTAATGTATTCTTGACAGTTTACATGTGGTTGGTGATTTGGCTAATTTAAAAAACTTAATCTAATTTTTTTTTTTTGTCACTTGGCTTGATTCTGCATATTCTAGAATACAGCACATTGGTTTGGGTGTGCAGTTTGAGGTTGTTTAGACCTTTTATCAGCATGCATTTTCAGGGAACTGTGATCCATTTACCTCAGCCGTATTTAGTTGTCAGAGACGGATTTTGACCAGTAATTGGGACAATTATTAAGAAATAATATGAATTGTAAAAAACATGCATCTGACATTTAAAACGTTTCTCATTTATATTTCTCAGTCTTCAGAAACTTTTAATGGTCATCCATGTCTTTCTGTTTCACTGGGATATAAATATGAGGTCGATCACTCGTAGTCCTCCATTATCATGGCAAAAAAAGAGAGAAAGGAGAAAGTTATAAAAGGGAGCTTCAAGGCTAAAAAAATATCTCCACTATTACAGGAGCTGTGATGAACCTGCTTGCAAGAGGACGCTAGTGTACACAACCCTGCGTGTACGGTGGGTACAAGGCTTCTTTAAAAACCACACAGGACAACTGCAGGAGTTGGCTGCATCATGGGTTCAGTAAAACAAGCATGCCAGACAAGCTTCCGGTGTCATCAAGCCACAAACAGAAGTGTCTGAAATTGCCTTAACATTATTTTTCCCATTCCACCACACCCCTCACTGCCACCCAAGATATGCTTTGTGTCTAAAGCTACGTGGCTAATGTAGCTGACATGTAATGGAAGGTTTTAACCACTAGTTACTGCTTGTCTAAATTATCACACTCCTGCCTTAAACTGTGTGGAGTTGTTACACTTGCCTTTGTGGTTTGGCACATAAGCAGGTATGCATGTCACTGAATGACACACTTTACAAAAATAACCACTCAACCAGTTCAGCGGTCTTTTGCACTTTGTGTTGTTTGTGCACTCATGTCTTTGCACTTTGTGAATGTGTAAAAGTAATATTTATGTATTTATCATGTTCTATGTTCTTTGGTACTGTAGCACTCAGACATTCATTAAGGATCAATAAAGTCCATCCATCTACCCATCTACCCATCTGTCTATCTAACTAGCTAGGTTACTTGACTAGCTAACTAGCTAAAATGTTTGTGGACAGCTAGTCAAATCTGTTTTGTTGATTTTCTATGTGAAAATAAATAAAAAAAAACACTACAGAGAACAAACTAATGAATATTTTATTTCACAATTACTGTTTATCTGTTGAACTGTATACACTAAAGAAAAAAAAAAAACTAAAATGAAGTCTGTGTTTTGACATATCAAATTGTCTAACAGTAGCATATCAAAGCTTTTGGATTTAATGTAAATATTTCAGCACTTATCCATCAGCCCAAATAAATGGGTGATAACAATCACTGGCAGTTTAAACCTCTGTGGTTAATTCACATCTTTTCACATCTGTCATAAAACTAAATAAGGTCTTTGAAGACTTAAGGTGTGAACCGTGCTAGTAATGGTGTAAAGAAAATACAAGATCATTGTAAGTATCTGAAAGAGGTGTTGCACATCCCCCTGCACACACACAGCATCAAACCTCAAACCCCCCTGACTTGGTAAGACACTTTTGTGATGTTTCAAGCACAACACCGTGATTACTGACCCTCAATTCTGTCCTGAGTATAAGAAAGAAAGTATGCATGCATCCATAGCCCTTGAGTTTTGATTCACTGAGACTTGCAAGCAGGCTTACTATGTATAGTTTGTGTGTGAGGCTTCAAATTTGGCTCCTAATGATTTCTCTCTTATAGTATCAGTTTCAAATAATACAGAGAATTACAAGACAATCAGGATTTCAGTATACAACTCTGCTACAGAGTCCTCTGCTCAGCTCACTCCTCAGTACAATGCAGTACACCACACACCAGCTTTTTATAGAAATGTGGTTAGACCAGTCAGTTGGGTTAAGAGCATTATACACGGCAAGTTGGACTGTTTTTGAGTGCAACCTCTGACACCTCAGATACATTTATGATTAAGGGAAATCCTAAACAATGCAACTGTACTGGTTTAAACTGATTTTAGATGTTCAGTCAGCCGTGTGCACTTTAAAGTGAAATTGGTTAAATAAATGTGAGCATGTGATTTTTCTAAAAACACAGTCAGGATCTGATTAAGGATGATTCAGTTGGATCATTTTTTTGGGTAGCTTTTACTTTCTATAAGCTCACGGCTAATATATGAGCTTTACTGGGACACAAGGGAAAAACAACTTGATTCAACTAGTGTTTGATTCTCACTTGGTTATGTGAACATCACTTTTTAAATACGTTTTAAATTCAGCAGTTACTGAGAGTATTGTAATAAAACAGGAACTATGTGCTCCTGTGCTCTAATGGTTTTGATAGTTCACATGGTAACTTGTAACAACATAGATGCACTGAACGTTATTTACTTTACGTTACTACTTGTTAGTGCATATGTATATTTATGCTGAAATACAATCTATAGGTCCAAACTGAAATGATGGGGCATTAGCAGAAGCTCTGGGAATTCATGTAAATGAGGAAATATTATCAACACCACAATCACAAGCCTATGATCATCTACAAGCTTCTGCTGAGTTGGAGTAAAGACTGTGGTCAAAGTCCCACATCCTCTCTTAAACTGCCTTCAGCAGAACTTCAGTAGACACCTTGTGAAAAGCTTTTAGGTGACAGCATGAGAAAATTACTTCAGATGTGTAAGTTACATTTTTGTTAGGTTATTTTTGTTAATAATAATGATAATAATAAAATACCTTTTACATGTAAATAGAAGTCAGTTTGTAGTACATAAGTACATGTCCTAGAATTATTGTTGCTGTTTTCTCTTTGTAGGTTTACTCATCTGGTTTGAAGCAGTTAAAGGTTTGAAAGTTGTCCAAGTTGAAATGGGAGGAAACATAACTGTAAAGTGTGATCTTGCCAATCGTGAAAGTAACACAGAGATATTTTGGTATGTACAGAAACAATGCGGTGCCCCAGAGCTGATATTACGCTCTTGTAGAGATGGTAAAGAGAAGGTTCACTATTACAACACGGTTTTCAAAGAGAAGTTTTTGTTACAAGTCGATAACTCTTTATTGATACAAAACATCACAGAAGATAAGCTGGGAGATTATTACTGTGTTGAAACTGGAAAACCAATTGTTTTTAGTAACGGACTCAGGCTTAACAGCACTGGTAAGTGCCTTTATAACACTCTACTGTTATTATTTATTGATACTTGATACAAACTCCCTCACATTATGATAATCAAGTAGAAGCTCATTTTGTATTTTGTATTTTACACTCTAACGTCATCAATCAAGTAGATTAGGTTTTGACTGTTACTCCATTCTTAGGACGTACTTCGGAGATTATAAATAAAACAGAGCAGCGACCACCACAACACACACCATGGCCTAGTCTGACTCTCGCATCTGCTCTCCTTAACTGCATTTTCATCATTCCAATAATTGGTGAGCAATTGCATTAACGTTTAAAGCAGCATACAATCACTGAATCATGATTGAAGTAGTATGCATATACATTTACTGGTTATGCTTTGAAAACCGATTAGGATTTTATTGTTTATCATGTGTCAGCTCTGCTAACAAGCCACTGCAAAAAATCTTCAAAAGACCGACTACAGCCTCCAGACTCCAATCTACAGCAACATCAAGACTTGAGCAGTGAACAGGTAGGAAAACGCCACATGTGAAACAAGCCTATGTCTATCACATTAACTATCAAATTCCAACAGCCTATCTATTATCACTGGAGTACATATCTATTAGGTAACTAATATCAAGTCATCCCATTATTTTTGTAGTATGCTGAAATCAATCTCCCCACGTCGGACAGTAGAGTGAGGCGGTGTCAGGAAAACAGCATTTATGCACTATTGCAACTCCCAAATCCATGAAGGCATGCCGCAAGGAGCTTCAGTCATGGCGAGTTTCTCCACACAGCTGGGGTTAGAAGACCAATTACATCATTTCAGTTAAACATTTGAGTTTCAAATAACTTTATATAGGGATTGTGCAGCACTGGTACATGCTGCAATTCGCACTCAAAATATTTCAGTGCCTTTGGAGTGTGCCCCTGAAGAAGTTTTTGAAAAAGTGCATCAGAATCTCACATTTCTCAATGTAATTTGACTGAAATATATGCATGAATATAAAACTGTGATAACTGATAGAAAAGAACTGCCTTCATTTGATGTAGGGAGTGTTAACGGGTACGTCTAAAATTGAGTCCGTACTACACAGTTACCTGCAGTGATAAGACTCTCCTATTTACTTAGTACAGCACTTCAGTCAATGCAGAACATTTTGTACAGACTGCAATATAACAGCTACTTGCTCCCAGAACCTCTAACCTGTTGACGTTTGACAGCAAATTTTGTGCAAACTTCCTTTTGATTATACTGACAAGGGTGTCCACTGAAATGGAACACAACAGAATACAACTAAAAATTAAACTTAGTTCTGTAAGCAGTTTAATACTGTGTAGAATGCAATGGTAAATGAAAAAGGACAAAGAGGCACACAATCATGTATTCTGGAATCCCAACTAGATTGGTTGGGACATTTATGCACTACATTTGAGGTGCATTATAAAGGGCAGCTGACATTTTCAAATTCTGTAAAAAAAATTACAAAACAAAAATGGAGATATGAGGTTTTATTTCGGCAGCAGTGATATGACTGTCACATTCACACGTCTTTTATCAGTTGTGATCTGTTTCTATATTAATATATATGCTCTCTTCCAACTGTGTTACCACTGCAAAGTCTTGTTTTTCACATTGAGTCACAATCTGAGCTTCCACCTGATACTAATCCTAGTGCTACGGGTATTGGTTTTGTTCTCTGCTGTGCTTGGTGGTTATTAAAAACTGGAAAAATTGATTCTACCTCCTGATTATTGTCATCACGCATACACTTATCTGATCTTCTGCAAGTATCCACTATCTGGGAAATAAGACGTTTTAAACAACTACAGCTGGTCATTAATGCTAAGAATTTTATTCTGTGCTGTGGTTTGAACATCCTTCACACGTTTCACTGCGATACAACACTGATTAATTAATGAGGCTGAAAATGCAAGATTTCATGCACAGCCTAGGCCTTGCAAAACTTCTAAAACCAACATCTACTGTTGTAGCACTATACTGCCCTCTGCTGTCCATTTGGTGTAGTTTGTAGCCTGTATTACAAAGTTTGTCACACTTTACTTCCCGCTACAGTCCGTGCTGAAGTTTTTTCAGACTAATACAGATGTCTTTAAATTTAATTACATTATTTTTATTATTAGTGAACTAGTGACTGGGCCAGTGGGTCGAGTGATTAGGGGTCTCTCACTACAAGGTGCCTCAGGGGACCTCAGACCACAAGGCCTGAAGTGGCTCAAATAACTGGGATAATTGTCTGCAAATATAAACATTAAATGAACAAATAGTCCTTAAATATGTAAATGACTAAATAAATGGAGAAATGTTATCTGTTCTCTGGCCCCTCAACTTAATAAAATATAAAATAATATAAATAATAAAATAATAATATTATGACAATAATAATCGACTCATGGGATTTTGCTGTTGCCATTCACATAGCATGTTTTAGATTGCGTGTAATAACATTGTTACAGTTTACCCTTCAATGCATGCAGGACGTATGTTTTTGCATTTCCACTCGGTTTGGCTTAAAAAAAAACCCCAAAGAAATCATGTAATCATGAAAAAAGGCTAATTTTATTTTCAAAACCAGAAACAAACAAATCCTGCAAATACTTGAACCTTTAATCTCACTTTTCAGATGTTTATTTATTTATTTATTGCTTATACGCATGCATGTATTTATTATGTGTTACTGTTAGAGTTTGGGCGGCCTCTAAAGATGCTTGTGCCCAGGGCCCTCGTAAGACTTTGATCCATTCCTGCCTTTGAGTCTTGGTTCCTCATACTCCACACCTTGTGACTATTTGTACTGTAAAATTGTTTGAATTACATTTTTTGTATGATGACTGTATCTAACAGGTCCTGAAGAGAGTATATCAATATAAATGTAACAGGACAGAGCTATCAACAACTACGTCATCTGACCAATACATTTTCATTATATTTCTCACCTGAAATCAAACAGCTTTTAAAAATTGAACTCTTGAACTCTTTAAAAAGTGGTATTGACACAGGGCATTTTTGATAAAGCTGGAGTATAAAACTGGGGCATTTCAAGAAGTGTACATTACCAGCATTCCTAAAGATATAAATGATGCTTATGGGTTCAAACACCTCACCTCCTTAGTCCACCTCATGTATCAACACCTCTGCTCCATTAGGGGGCTCTCTTACTCTGCACATATTAAATGTTATCAATATTGAATAGCTCAGTTCAAGATCACACAGTAAGAAGATTAATGAATTGAAACATCTAATGAAAATAAGTAAAATTTGTTGTATAAACATGGTTGTATAACCTGAAGCTGTATGAGTTGGTGAAGAACTTGAATAAAGAACTGACCCTATAAACATTACCTCACTATCTTTCCACCTTCACTCTGTCATTTAAAGTCATCTGTCTTACTGTATGCTTAGATATAATAGTAGATGGAGGTCATAGAGCATGCTGACATGCACAGAGACAGTAAGAATATTATCTGACAACAATGATGAAAGAAACGAATGAGACAGTCTTGAAAGTTTTGATTATTTTAAATAGAGCGCATTAGTGGTCCTATATAGGGTCCAAGAGTAAAATTGAACACACTGTGCTTTCAACATCTCTCTCAGTATGTACTACACATATATAAACATTCTTGATAACATTAATGTGACATCAGGTCACGTTTCGGAACTCTGAATCAGATCAGATCAACTGATTCATTTTGAATAAACGTTTTGAATGATTCAGGAATGAGCATCACTGTCCCACATCACTAGGAATGCATTGAATATCAAGAACTTGTACAGCTGGCAATGTCACTTACTGACAGTTCATGCAAGTTTTATTATATAATGTTGGTTTAGGCATCAAAATATCAAGTTCACCTTTAAACCAGAATAAAAATGTAAAGAAGGTCACAATAACCTAAGGACATAGCAAACTCTACTTTTTCAAGTGCTACATACAGGAAAACACAAAATGACAACACAAAATCAGCTCAACGTTCAACACCATCATCCCTGAAATCTTCTCCTCTGAACTCTCCCAGCGCACTGTATCCCCAGCCATCTGTCACTGGATCACCAGCTTCCTGACTGACAGGAAACAGCAGGTGCTGTTCAGGGAAGTCACTTCTGGTGTGCTGAGTCGGCACCGGTACTCTCTCCACTGCTCTTCTCTCCCTACACCAACAACTGCACCTCTAAGGATCCATTACACTTCTGAAGTTTGCAGACAACACTGCGGTCATCAGACTCATCCAGGATGGTGATGAGTCTGCATATTGGCAGGAAGTTGGATGACAGGTGCTCTGGTGCAGTCAGAACAATCTGGAGCTGAACACGCTCAAGACTGTGGATGACTGTGGACTTCATGAGACACCCCTCAGCACTGCTCCCCCTCACAACATCCAACAGCCCTTTGTCAACCGTGGAGACCTTCAGGCTTCTGGGAACAACCATTTCCCAAGACCTGAAGTGGGAGACCAACATCAACTCCACCCTCAGAAAGGCCTAGAAACTGTCGAGCCAGCTGACACTGCAGTTATCCATTCTGTGCACATATATCACGGTCTGGTTCGGAGCCACAAAACAGGGCAGGAACAGACTGCAAAGAACAGTACAGACAGCTGAAAAAATCACTGGTGCTCCTCTGCCCACCTTCCAGGACTAGTGCTCTTCAAGAACCAGAAAATGAACAGGGAAAATCATTACAGGTTCCTTGCACCCCAGACACAACCTTTTTCAACTCCTACCCTCCGGCAGACACTATAGAACCCTGTACAATGAGACTATCAGACACAGGAGCAGTTTCTTTCCTCAGGCCATCAGCTTCGTAAAACAGCTGACCAGTAATATCACCTACTAGTCCATAACTACTCCTGTTGCTTCCAGATATATTACACCCTACTTCATATCCATACCATTGTACACCACAATCTCATTCCCAAACATGATGTACAATACAATAGCAGCTATTGTCAAAGTGAGGAGTGTGGGCCCATATGTTCTAACTGGAGTCAGAGACCATGAAGACACGCCATCCACCAACCAGGATACAGCAGGACGTTTCTGAATGGTAAGGGTTCTCATTAATAGCCTGATTCGCTTTGTGAGTGTATGGCGGTTTACTTATAATGTTATCTTGCAAACACACATTTAGCAGTAAAACTATCAGAGACATATAAGCAACATGTGCTTATCTTGCACTGTTCCTACATATCAGTTTAGTATCATTAGCCTGATTAAGATCAGAAAACTCAGTGCTTCGAGTTGAAACATCATCCATGAACCTAGGGCTGAGTGATATGGTCAAAAATGTTATTACGATAAAAAAATTCCATATCGTTCGATATCGATACATATTGCAATAAATGTGAAATCATTATTTCTTTCAAGTTTAAAGGCTGATTTTTGCTCCTACATCAGCTACACCGACTGTGTGACTGTGTGACTGTGTGTCAGTGTGAACAGCAAAAACACACTGAATCTGAATTTTTAATTCTGATTTGAGGCGCTTTCATATGTGGTACTGAAATCCGATACATATCCGATATGCAGCAATGCAAGTCTGAACAGCCAGATCGGAATTCATGCAACTTTTACATAAAGAACACATATGTAAGAATGCTGTTCATAGATTACAGCTCAGCACTGAACACCATCATCCCTGCCAAACTCATTCCTAAGCTCACAGACTTGGCTTTGAACTCTCATGTCTGTAACTGGATACTGGACTTCCTGACGAGCGACCCCAGGTGGTGAAAGTTGGGAACAGCTTCTCTTCCACCCTGAGTCTGAGCACTGGGGCTCCCCAGGGATGTATGCTCAGCCCCCTCTTGTACTCCCTGTATACACATGACTGTGTAGCCAAACACACATCTAACATCATCTTCAAGTTTGCTGATGACACCACCATCCTGGGCCTCATCACTGATCATCAGTGATCATCACAGAGAGGTCAGTGCTCTCTCAGAGTGGTGCCACGACAGCAATCTGTTTCAACATCAGCAAAACAAATGAGATGATCGTGGACTACAGGAAGCTGCAGAGGGGTAGTCACTCTCCCCTATTCATCAATGGAGTCGAAGTGGAGA